>JAQNBH010000002.1:39293808-39391460 GCA_028752905.1 Cladorhizidae sp. MBARI D1340-BT2 | reverse complement strand
ACTAGAATACATCCCCTCATTACTAGAATTGTGTGTGTACAAACAAAATGTTGAAAGCAACCAATTGACTTTCACAGTCCTTTATTTTTTCAACAACAGCAGTATCCTACATCCTAACTACAACTTCAAAACCAACAATAATTATATATATATACATACACATAAATTAAAGACGCATCAGACTTGTTACGTTGCTTTGCTAATATTGAATTAGCAAACATAAACACGTCATCATTTGCAGGGCTCCCATGCCCAGGTCCATCCATCGTCGCCCTCCACACATGTCTTCCGACACCCTCCAGTAATCCCTGAAAAACAATAGAACACAAACAAAAGTCATCCTCCAGTAATTTCTAAGCTTGACAAAAATACACATAAACAAAAGTATCTTCCAGTAATCTTTGTTTGAAATCTCTGTTTGACAATAGAAAGCAAGACACAAACAAAATAAAAATGTTACAGGTCCCCCTTGCCAGGACCATACAATGCTCCGCCCTCCATTGAAACTCTGCTGCCTCTCGATGGCAAGCCCGACACTTGTTGCACTCCCGTTTATGTGCATTTGTATACCCATCACTAATTAATGTGTGTGTACCTAAGCTTCAGTCTCTCCACTGAACGCTAAAAAAGTTTTTGTGTTCCTACAACTTCCATAGAAACCGAAGAGCCTTCAAAATTGGCTTCACAATTTACCTTGTGACCCTCAAACCATTCTGTGTAACTTGCTTCTGTTTCATCTTCAGGTCTTTGCGCACAAGCTTGAAATTAGACATAAGATAATAATCTAAAACCTCTCCAGTGTCCCAAGACATCACCGCAACCAAGCCATAATTTGATTTGTGGCCCTGTCTAAGCCATGTGCCGTCAACAGTAATACTAACATCAATGATGTCTTCATGCCTAACCCTATAAAAATCATGTAACCTATGAGCGGCATCCAACATAATACTCTGTTACTGCATTTAAGTCACTCCCTATTGACCTAGTATATCTTAAAAAAACAAGTGGAACTAAGAGGGGGCAACATATCCATGACTGCAGTGATGTCTTCCAGACCAGAATGACTAATTCCAGCAATGCGAGCACCCAGTACTGACTGGATGTTCAAAGAATGCTTCTACAGATACAGGGTTTGAGATGTCTCGAGTGTTACTACAATTTGAACAAAAAGTAAACCATGCCTGCCCTACGGGCTTCAGTTGCAAGGGAGCTCAGTTACCAACTTATTACACCTTTCTATGACCTCTCTAAGCTTATCTAAGTTTATTATACGATTACCCTTACCTAGTTCTCCAACACCACCCGAGTCCAAAGAGGTAGAGCCAGTAGATCCAGTAGCAACAGCCACAGAAGCAGCTGAACTATCCATGAGAGCCAACTTCTTCCTGGTCATAGTCACCAATGGAACTGGCCTCTCTTCAGACATTTGCAATTGATTGCAAGGTAACTGAAGGTTCACAGAAGGCGCTACCCCACCCACAGGATCCAAGAGACTCACTAACAAAGGAAAGGAAACAGCTAGAGTAACTTTTTAGTATGGAGATAAACATTAAAACTTGCCTTGCGCGGCTACTGTGACAGGCTCAACAACAGCCGCCTGTAGGGCTTTCTTCTTCTTGTCTTCACTCTTCTTGAATCCTTGGCCTTTCTGTTTAAAATGCTTCTCTGTTCTCTTCCCCATAACTCAACAGTGTAAAAGTTTCAAGTGAACCTTGACCTAAAAAAACGTGCTCATCTTAGCGGTTGCGCACTACCCCCCCACCTGGCCAATTCATTGCGCAAACGACTGGTAAGGGTCTCCATGAAATTGGCAACATTTTGATATATAAAAACTGTATTTTGGGTAGGCGATCATCGCCGCCCGCCCGATTGTAGCCAGGTAAGACTGGGAGAGAACCTCTTCCAATGTGAAGTGAAATGAAATGAAATGGAATAATAATGCACTGTATAAAAATGGCTATATCTTCTGATGCAAGTATTCACTTGCTCTGAAACTTGAAACTCAAACTCCAGACATATTATGAACCCTTTTGGGCCCATAAAAAATTTTTTGAAAAAATATGTGTTTTCAGCCCTCTTCCCCCCTTAACTAGGCCACAGAGACACCTTCGCTGAATTAAGACACATAGATATCACTGCTGAATTAAGCCACCGAGACACTTATGCTGAACTAAGCCACATAGTCACCTATACTGAGCTAAACAACGGAGACACCTATGATGAACTGGTCTACAGAGACACCTTTGCCGAACTAAGCCTCATAGACACAAATGATGTACTAGGCCACAGAGCGACTTAATTAAGGAGGGGCTCTATCTGAAGACAGGCTAAAAACGTTGTTGACTTTTGATTGCCCATAACTTTGTTTATAATTGTTTTGTGTAGATAATTTTATGCTGAAATTGTTGCTTGTTCTATGTGCTTTCCAATGACATATAAAATATCTCTAGAGGCATGTTTTGTCAAAAGATGCATGCAGAAACATCCAAGGCAGGACTAAGGAGGGGCTCTATCGAAGACTGGCTAAAAACGTTGTTGACTTTTGACTGCCCATAACTTTTTTTATAATTGTTTTGTGTAGATAATTTTATGCTCAAATTGTTGCTTGTTCTATGTGCTTTCCAATGACATATAAAATATCTCTAGAGGCATGTTTTGTCAAAAGATGCATGCAGAAACATCCAAGGCAGGACCCTCCTCCGTTTGGCAGACCATCACAACCAATAAAAAATAAAAAAAAGCTGTAAATTGGTTTGTAGCTTGTCAAAGCTAACAGTTGTAATTCGAGTGAAACCAAATTACAATAACTAAAGTGGTTGATGAATGGCAACGTGCTGTATTTGATTACGCGCCAAAAATATCATTTTATATGAATACAATGTAGTACATTGGTACATATGGAGAGAGAAGGTTATATTCCAATAACGTGACTATAATTTGTTTTTGTGCCACAATAGGTAGCAGTCGGTGCTCGCAATTCCAGTGTGGCATAGCCATATGCCACAATCCTGTCAGTACCACTGGCTGTCCGATCTCTTTTGTTGCTGGTAGCAGTAAGTGCAACGTCCTCGACTGCGCTTCCCAGAGGTTACAGGGTTCATTATTGGGAAGTGGAGGAAAGGAAGACTCTTGATAATGGAGCCACACCCAGCTCTGCGTCGGCTACAATAACTTCCAATTATCTCCTTCGCTAACTGAACCCTGAACTTCTTGATCGTAAGTTCAGTTCCGCTTCCTGACCATCCTTTGTGTAGAATGAAGGCGTTTGTTATGGCCACATCGATCAGAAAGTTAAATATGTCTTTGTAGGTTTTTACCCTGCACCTATAATATCCTCTGATCTGATCCCCTCCTCCCATGTATTTATTGTAGGACTGGATAGCTAAGGGGCAGCTTATTTCCTCTCTTCTGCCATTGTTTGTATGCCGAATGACTGAGGTGACGCTCTTGGGGTCGCTGTTGGTGTACATAATCATGACTTTCAGATTTTTTGGTCCTGCCATGCATTTGCACACACTTTTCCACATTGCGTGGTTAGTGACTGGCCCCTAAAAATGTTTAGAAGTTCATATAATGAGTATCTCATAGTTGTGGTAAATAACATGCATGAACTGATATACAACCCCAAAATGTTTGTGGCATAACACTAACTTGTGTTAATCTAGTGCACATTTTACCTTTTCTTGAATTTGCCTTTCTCGAGCTCCTCGGGTAAACCACGCCTGTCTTTCCTGGCTGTCCCACATCCATAACTCCCTCTCCTCTCCAAATCAACCAACAGACTATGCGAGGTAAAAAAGCTGTCAAAGTACACGTGCACGTGCCACTTGCCCTGTAGGTCCTCAGTTAGTTCCTTGACCACTCTTGCCCCCAAGTGGTGTTCAACTGCACCTTTCTTTTCCCCGTGTAAATCTCTAACTGTGTGAAAAAACCGTTTCTGCTATCATCCCGAACCCACACCTTGATTCCTCTTTTGATGGGTTTCAATGGCATGTATTGCTTCAGTGATGAATGATCTTGAAAGTTGATCATAGCCTCATCGATTGCAATCTCGCAGTTCGGCCTGTATATTGATGAAAAATTGTGTTGAAAATGGCTGACAAGAGGTTGGATTTTCCCCAGCATGTCATAATTTTCACTGCCGCTTGGGGAAAGTGAACTAAGCCTCATAGACACATATGATGTACTAGGCCACAGAGCGACTTAAGCTGAATTAAGCAACCGAGACACTTATACTGAACTAGGCAACAGAGACACCTCTGTGGGGAAACAGTTGCATTTTTTTATTTTACTTATGGTTACAAGTTTAGAGCTCCGTAGATTCTGCAAACTTCATGGTATGGATTTTATATATAGCTCAAAAGAGAGGTCTCTCTGTGTGCTCTCTTTTGATACTAAAATATGTTTCATAGGTATAACTATGGGCAAGTTATAGACCCTAAAGTGGAGTGACCTCAAAAACACGAATGTCAAAAACCTCAGCCTAAATAACTCCAGATTGCTAAGTGCTAAGGCTAAAGATTGAAATTGGTACCAGTGGCTAGAGGAAGCCCTGGGCTATTCAATGACCTTTTTCATTAGGCATTGAAATGTACTGCCTCTTTTGCCCAAAACCACTCCCCCCTTTTCAACTAGACATCGTTTGCAGAGCAATGAGACTGATAGATGGTATTTCTTAGCTGTAGCCTTGACAGATGCTTCTGCTTCCACTTCTCCAATAGCCTTACTAACAGAAGCCTCTGTCAGTTACACGTGTAAGAAAAGAAAAAAAGGCATTTATTAACAAGACAAATATATATATATTGTTAGACTCTTCTAGTACCACACACTATCTTAGACCTAACTCAACCTCACAATGCCCACCCAGCTATCTTGCCTGAGAATCCCAGAGATATATGCTGCCACCAGAGTTAGTGAAGTCTTATTATTCTCCAAACACCAGAAACACAAACATCAGAAGTGAACAATCAGGACTAACTAATTGTTATGTGCCCAGCTCTGTCTGTTCATTCTGACCAATCAAATACATACAGCTAGGCATAGAGCATGTGGCTTCAAATATAATCATAAATGTAGTGAATGGGGGTGGTGGGGAAAACCCCCACACACATGGGGTCAATAAAAACATTTTTTATTGCCCCCCCCCCCCTGTAGCTAAAATGAGTGTGGTGATAAAAAACATGCTTGGCTTTAGAATGTTAATGGTCTGATTTAACTTTGCCTTAGATGGCTGAGAGACTACTTCCTTAGGAGTATTTGGTGCAGCGAAAACGTTGTGCGAGACAACGAAATTACTAAGAATTGAAAAAAACTTGAAAGTTACTTTTCATATAGTTGTTTCAGCTTTCTCTTCAGTCATTGTGTCGTCATTGTTGTTGTCATTATTGTGGTGTTGTCATTGTGTCGTCATTGTTTTGTTGGTGTTGTCATTGTTGTTGTTGTGTTGTCATTGTGTCGTCATTGTTTTGTTGTTGTTGTCATGGTTGTTGTGGTGTTGTCATTGTGTCGTCAGTGTTTTGTTGTTGTTGTCGTTGTTGTTGTCATTGTTGTTGTCATTGTTGCTGTGGTGTTGTCATTGTGTCGTCATTGTTTTGTTGTTGTTGTCATGGTTGTTGTGGTGTTGTCATTGTGTCGTCAGTGTTTTGTTGTTGTTGTCATTGTTGTTGTCATTGTTGCTGTGGTGTTGTCATTGTGTCGTCATTGTTTTGTTGTTGTTGTGATTGTCGTTGTCATTGTTGCTGTGGTGTTGTCATTGTGTCGTCATTGTTTTGTTGTTGTTGTGATTGTCGTTGTCATTGTTGCTGTGGTGTTGTCATTGGGTCGTCATTGTTTTGTTGTTGTTGTCATTGTTGTTGTCATTGTTGCTGTGGTGTTGTCATTGTGTCGTCATTGTTTTGTTGTTGTTGTCATTGTTGTTGTAGTGTTGTGATTGTGTCGTCAGTGTTTTGTTGTTGTTGTCATTCTTGTTGTCATTGTTGTTGTCATTGTTGCTGTGGTGTTGTCATTGTGTCGTCATTGTTTTGTTGTTGTTGTCATGGTTGTTGTGGTGTTGTCATTGTGTCGTCTGTGTTTTGTTGTTGTCATTGTTGTTGTCATTGTTGCTGTGGTGTTGTCATTGTGTCGTCATTGTTTTGTTGTTGTTGTCAATGTTGTTGTCATTGTTGCTGTGGTGTTGTCATTGTGTCGTCATTGTTTTGTTGTTGTTGTCATTGTTGTTGTCATTGTTGCTGTGGTGTTGTCATTGTTGTTGTGGTGTTGTCATTGTTGTTGTTGTCATTGTTGTCATTGTTGTTGTCATTGTTGCTGTGGTGTTGTCATTGTGTCGTCAGTGTTTTGTTGTCATTGTTGTTGTCATTGTTGCTGTGGTGTTGTCATTGTGTCATCATTGTTTTGTTGTTGTTGTCATTGTTGTGGTGTTGTGATTGTGTCGTCAGTGTTTTGTTGTTGTTGTCATTCTTGTTGTCATTGTTGTTGTCATTGTTGCTGTGGTGTTGTCAGTGTCGTCATTGTTTTGTTGTTGTTGTCATGGTAGTTGTGGTGTTGTCATTGTGTCGTCTGTGTTTTGTTGTTGTCATTGTTGTTGTCATTGTTGCTGTGGTGTTGTCATTGTGTCGTCATTGTTTTGTTGTTGTTGTCATGGTTGTTGTGGTGTTGTCATTGTGTCGTCATTGTTTTGTTGTTGTCAATGTTGTTGTCATTGTTGCTGTGGTGTTGTCATTGTTTTGTTGTTGTTGTCATTGTTGTTGTCATTGTTGCTGTGGTGTTGTCACTGTTGTCATTGTTGTTGTGGTGTTGTCATTGTTGTTGTTGTCATTGTTGTGGTTGATTGCTTGCAGCTGGTGCGTAACGTGCTGAAGGTGGATTATCACTTGTCTAACTACAAGGTCATCATTGAAGATCTCCGCAATGAGTTGAGCATCTCTATATGCAGCACACCACACACACACACCACCAGCCTATGACTACTATAGAAGCTCCTCACTCTATCTCCTCCCCCCCACCCTCCCCACCCCCCCATACACACACACACTCACACACACACCACTCCCATTGTAATAGATAAGTGAACTGAAGAGCTAGTGCTTCTCCCATGACTCTGACCTATGATCTCAATGAGACAAACAGGTAAACATATACACACATCCAGTTTTAGCTACAAAAGGTGTCTTCAGCTAGTTTACTAGATTTATGTGTGATATTCAGAGTTTACTAGAATGGTGATTGGATAACTAAAATGTATATATACATGGAATATTATTCAAAGGGAGGTTTTCTCTCTGCCAATGTGGTGAGCTCACTGCCTCTCTTGTTGCCATGCTCTTCCTGCCCTGTGTGTGTGTGTGTAGGTTGTGTGAGATGGTGGGGAGTGTATATGGTGAGAGGGGGAGGTTGAGGAAGCACATGGCTGACCTCGATGCCATGGAGAGAGATACCCTGCAAGGTAAAGGGTCTGCACTGCTATAAGCTCGAGTTCAACTCATCTCATCACTAAAGTCGGTTTATACTGTAGTAAGGAGGGGATATATTCTTCCTCTCCTCCTCCATCTCCTCCCTCCTCTCTGCCCTCTTCTCTCATCGTATATATATCTAAGGTAACCTGGATATCTGGTAAAGGGTTGCTATTATTATTATATTATTTTGAGCTGTGTGTGTTGTAGTGAACTATTGGTGTGGTGTTGAGATGTTGCCTGGTCAGGTCTTCTATCTCTGCCTAGCCCTAGCCCTAGAGCACTGGTTGATATAGGCCAACTCTGATAGAGCACTGGTTGTAGGCCCACTATGATAGAACACTGGTTGATATAGGCCCACTCTGATAGTGCACTGGTTGATATATGCACACTATGATAGAACACTGGTTGATATAGGTCCACTCTGATAGAGCACTGGTTGATATAGGCCCACTCTGGTTGATATAGGTCCACTCTGATAGAGCACTGGTTGATATAGGCCCACTATGATAGAACACTGGTTGATATATATACAACCCAAAATGTTTGTGGCATTATACTGACTGTGTTTATCTAACTTGCACATTTTACCTTTTCTTGAATTTTGCTTTCTCCAGCTACTCAGGGAAACCATGCTTGTCTTTCCTGGAAGTCCCACATCCATAAATCCAGTACCAAAGAGTATAATCGAATGTTCAGCTAAAGATCGGAGTTCTTTTATTCTTCAGAAAGTTTCGATGGCGTGACCTGCTACACTCGCCTGAGCCTTGGAAGCTGCTGGAGAAAGAAAGGTACGCTATAAATAATTTTTATATTTGGAACGCATAGCTGTTAGCTAAGCTACTGTAGATATGATACTGAGTTTTGTATGTGCATCCATAGGTTCTTTGTCTATCAAGTCCCAATACAATGTCCTGCTAACCTACCATCACCCCCCATGGGTGATGGTAGGTTAGCTAATCACAAGGATATTGGAACCTTGTATTTATTATTCGGGTTTTTTGCTGGGATGATTGGTACTGCTTTTAGCGTGTTAATTCGGTTAGAGTTATCTGGCCCGGGGTCAACCTTAGGGTCTGACCACTTATATAATGTTATCGTAACGGGGCATGCTTTTGTTATGATCTTTTTTTAAGTTATGCCTGTAATGATAGGAGGGTTTGGGAATTGGTTTGTGCCTTTATATATAGGGGCACCAGATATGGCTTTTCCGAGATTAAACAATATAAGTTTTTGACTATTGCCTCCGGCGTTAACTTTATTATTAGTTTCTGCTTTTGTAGAGCAAGGAGCTGGGACAGGCTGGACCGTATACCCTCCCTTATCAGGGATTACGGCGCACTCGGGGGGTTCGGTGGATTTAGTAATATTTAGTTTACATTTAGCAGGGATATCTTCGATATTAGGGGCAATGCATTTTATAACTACAATAATAAATATGAGGGCGCCTGGGATAACCATCGATAGAATGCCATTATTGGGGAAAGTGAACTAAGCCTCATAGACACATATGATGTACTAGGCCACAGAGCGACTTAAGCTGAATTAAGCAACCGAGACACTTATACTGAACTAGGCAACAGAGACACCTCTGTGGGGAAACAGTTGCATTTTTTTATTTTACTTATGGTTACAAGTTTAGAGCTCCGTAGATTCTGCAAACTTCATGGTATGGGTTTCATATATAGCTCAAAAGGTAGGTCTCTCTGTGTGCTCTCTTTTGCTACTAAAATATGTTTCATAGGTATAATTATGGGCAAGTTATAGACCCTAAAGTGGAGTGACCTCAAAAACACGAATGTCAAAAACCTAGGCCTAAATAACTCCAGATTGCTAAGTGCTAAAGATTTGAAATTGGTACCAGTGGCTAGAGGAAGCCCTGGGCTATTCAATGAGAAAAAAAGGCATTTATTAACAAGACAAATATATATTGTTAGACTGTTCTAGTACCACACACTATCTTAGACCTAATTCAACCTCACAATCCTCACCCAGCTATCTTGCCTGAGAATCCCAGAGATATATGCTGCCACCAGAGTTAGTGAAGTCTTATTATTCTCCAAACACCAGCAACAGAAACATCAGAAGTGAACAATCAGGACTAACTAATTGTTATATGTTATATGCCCAGCTCTGTCTGTTCATTCTGACCAATCAAATACATAGAGCTAGGCATAGAGCATGTGGCTTCAAATATAATCATAAACGTAGGAAGGAGGCTGTAGCTGATCCTACATTGTGTACAATCAGCAATAGCAACGAGACATGGCATGTGCTGATAAGTGTAATGTTTGTTCAACAGCAATAATCAAGTTAGAATTAAAAGCCCTGGAGACCCCTGAAGCTCTGACTAGGCGTAGTCCTCCTCTGCTCAACTAGAACATACAGAAATAAAACAAAGAAATAAGAAACCAAAAACATTTTTATTTTAAAATATTGGATTGGCCTGTTAAAGAAAGAAAGGAAAGAAGATCGTGCCCACGTAGACCACACCCCCATGTTAAACGACCCTTCATGTTTATCATGTTCACCAATATTGTACTGCTTTGGAAATCGGTGCAATGATTGGCGCCATCTAACTGGCCGTGGTCTAGTTGGATAGAGTCCTGTTATCCTTTATTTCTTTAACACACACTATATATACATGCACATGAGTGGGGAGAACACCAGCAGCACCCTCCTTTCACACAGTCCTATATATACATGCACATGAGTGGGGAGAACACCAGCAGCACCCTCCTTTCACACACTATATATACATGCACATGAGCTCAGGTCTGAGCTACCACACCCCCAATGATGTGGAGGAGATCCTTGCCATGCTGGCGAGGGGGAATGGGAATAGGATACAGCACACAGGGAGAAGACATGTCTAGTCAGTCATTTGCACCTTCACACATCAGAGCTCACTCTTGACACCATGCCACCCACAACCACCTGTCTGACATGATCTGGTGTGACATGTGATGGTGTGTGACATGTGATGGTGTGTGACATGTGATGGTGTGTGACATGTGGTGGTGTGTGATACGTTATGGCATGTGGCACGTTATGGTGTGTCACACATGATAGTGTGTGACATGTGATGCGTGTGACATGTGATGGTATGTGATGGTGTGAGACATTTGATTGTGTGTGACATGTGATGGTGTGTGACATGTGATGGTGTGTGACATGTGACATGTGATGGGTGTGACATGTGATGGTGTGTGACATGTGATGGCGTGTGACATGTGATGGTGTGTGACATGTGATGGTGTGTGACATGTGATGGTGTGTAATACGTTATGGCGTCTGGCACGTTATGGTGTGTGACACATGATAGTGTGTGACATGTGATGGCGTGTGACATGTGATGGTGTGTGACATGTGATGGTGTGTGACATGTGATGGTGTGTGACATGTGATGGTGTGTGACATGTGATGGTGTGTGAAATGTGATGGTGTGTGACATGTGATGGTGTGTGACATGTGATGGTGTGTGACATGTGACATGTGATGGGTGTGACATGTGATGGTGTGTGACATGTGATGGCGTGTGACATGTGATGGTGTGTGACATGTGATGGTGTGTGACATGTGACATGTGATGGGTGTGACATGTGATGGTGTGTGACATGTGATGGCATGTGACATGTGATGGTGTGTGACATGTGATGGTGTGTGACATGTTATGGTGTCTGACATGTGATGGTGTGTGACAGGTGATGGTGTGTGACATGTGATGGTGTGTGACATGTGATGGTGTGTGATACGTTATGGCATGTGGCACGTTATGGTGTGTGACACATGGTGTGTGACATGCGATGGCGTGTGACATGTGATGGTGTGCGACATGTGATGGTGTGTGAAATGTGATGATGTGTGACATGTGATTGTGTGTGACATGTGACGGTGTGTGACATGTGATGGCGTGTGACATGTGATGGTGTGTGACATGTGATGGTGTGTGACATGTGAGGGTCTATGACGTGATGGTGTGTGACATGTGATGGTGTGTGACATGTGATGGAGTGTGACATGTGATGGAGTGTGACATGTGATGGTGTGTGACATGTGATGGTGTGTGACATATGATGGTGTGTGACATGTGATGGTGTGTGACGTGATGGCGTGAGACATGTGATGGTGTGGTATGTGATGGTGTGTGACATGTGATGGTGTGACATGTGATGGTGTGTGACATGTGATGGTGTGTGACATGTGATGGTGTGTGACATGTGATGGTGTGTGACATGTAATGGTGTGTGGCATGTAATGTTGTGTGACATGTGATTGCATGTGACATGTGATGGTGTGTCATGTGGTTGCCTAGGTGTTAGTGGAGCAGAGGACTCGTACAGCTGGTCTGAATGCAGAGGTGATGCACAATATGTCTATGATAGACCTGGCTGGCTCGGAGCGTGCTACTGTGACATCTAATAGAGGCACGCTCCTCGGAGAAGGAGCCAACATAAATCACTCGTTATTGGCACTCGGGAACTGTATCAACGCCCTGGCTTCTGGCAAGGTACACACACACTCTCTCTGGTGGGTGAGAGGACACACACACACACACACACTCTCTCTCTGGTGGGTGAGAGGACACACACACACACACTCACTCTCTCTGGTGGGTGAGAGGACACACACACACACACACACTCTGGTGGGTGAGAGGACAACACACACACACACACTCTCTCTCTGGTGGGTGAGAGGACACACACACACACACTCTCTCTCTCTGGTGGGTGAGAGGACACACACACACACACACACACACACACACACACACACACTCTGGGCTGCCAAGCCAAGCGGCTAGTTCTGTGGACATTGTTGTGGTGTTGTCATTGTTGTTGTGTTGCCATTGATGTTGTGTTGTCATTGTTGTTGTGGTGGTGTTGTTGTTGTGTAGTCATTGTTGTTGTCATTATTGTGGTGTTGTCATTGTTGTTGTGTTGCCATTGTTGTTGTGTTGTCATTGTTGTTGTGGTGTTGTCGTTGTTGTTGTGTTATTGTCATTGTGGTGTTGTCATTGTTGTTGTGTTGCCATTGTTGTTGTGTTGTCGTTGTTGTTGTGGTGTTGTTGTTGTTGTTGTGTTATTGTTGTTGTCATTATTGTGGTGTTGTCGTTGTTGTTGTGTTGTCATTGTTGTTGTCATTATTGTTGTGTTGTCATTGTGTCGTCATTGTGTTGTTGTTGTCATTGTTGTTGTGGTGTTGTCATTGTGTCGTCAGTGTTTTGTTGTTGTTGTCATTGTTGTCATTGTTGCTGTGGTGTTGTCATTGTGTCGTCATTCTTTTGTTGTTGTTTTCATTGTTGTTGTGGTGTTGTCATTGTGTCGTCAGTGTTTTGTTGTTGTTGTCATTGTTGTTGTCATTGTGTCGTCATTGTTTTGTTGTTGTTGTCATGGTTGTTGTGGTGTTGTCATTGTGTCGTCATTGTTTTGTTGTTGTTGTCAATGTTGTTGTCATTGTTGCTGTGGTGTTGTCATTGAGTCGTCATTGTTTTGTTGTTGTTGTCATTGTTGTTGTCATTGTTGCTGTGGTGTTGTCACTGTTGTCATTGTTGTTGTGGTGTTGTCATTGTTGTTGTTGTCATTGTTGTGGTTGACTGATTGCAGCTGGTGCGTAACGTGCTGAAGGTGGATTATCACTTGTCTAACTACAAGGTCATCATTGAAGATCTCCGCAATGAGGTGAGCATCTCTATATGCAGCACACCACACACACACACACCACCAGCCTATGACTACTATAGAAGCTCCTCACTCTATCTCCTCCCCCCCACCCCCCATACACACACACACACACACACACACCACTCCCATTGTAATAGATAAGTGAACTGAAGAGCTAGTGCTTCTCCCATGACTCTGACCTATGATCTCAATGAGATAAACAGGTAAACATATACACACATCCAGTTTTAGCTACAAAATGTGTCTTCAGCTAGTTTACTAGAGTTATGTGTGATATTCAGAGTTTACTAGAATGGTGATTGGATTATTAAATGTATACATGGAATATTATTCAAAGGGAGGTTTTCTCTCTGCCAATGTGGTGAGCTCACTGCCTCTCTTGTTGCCATGCTCTTCCTGCCCTGTGTGTGTGTGTGTAGGTTATGTGAGATGGTGGGGAGTGTATATGGTGAGAGGGGGAGGTTGAGGAAGCACATGGCTGACCTCGATGCCATGGAGAGAGATACCCTGCAAGGTAAAGGGTCTGCACTGCTATAAGCTCGAGTTCAACTCATCACTAAAGTCGGTGTATACTGTAGTAAGGAGGGGATATATTCTTCCTCTCCTCCTCCATCTCCTCCCTCCTCTGCCCTCTCCTCTCATCGTATATATATCTAAGGTAACCTGGATATCTGGTAAAGGGTTATTGTCATTGTTGTTGTCATTGTTGCGTATGCCTATATTCTCTTTTTTAATGATGTAACAATTGTTTGTGAGGTATATTGAAAAGAAAAATATGTGAATATTAGGAGCATAATTTCATACTAGGAAAGAAATCTTTGATTGCCTATATTCTCTTTTTTAATGATGTAACAATTGTTTGTCAAAGCATAGTCGAGAAAAAGAGGTATATTGAAAAGAAAAATAGGTGAATATTAGGAGCATAATTTCATAAAAGGAAAGAAAAATAGGTGAATATTAGGAGCATAAAAGGAAAGAAAAATAGGCAGAAATTCGAGCATAATCCGCCAGGGCCTACCTGTAGGTCCTCAGTTAGTTCCTTGACCACTCTTGCCCCCAAGTGATGTACAACTGCACCTTTCTTTTTCCCGGTGTAAATCTCTAACTGTGTTAAAAAACCCGTTTCGGCTATTAGCCCAAAACCACACCTTGATTCCTCTTTTGATGGGTTTCAATGGCATGTATTGCTTCAGTGATGAATGACCTTGAAAGCTGATCATAGCCTCATCGATTGCAATCTCACAGTTCGGCCTGTATATTGATGAAAATTTGTGTTTGAAATGGCTGACAAAAGGTTGGATTTTCCCCAGCCTGTCATAATTTTCACTGCCCCTTGGGGAAAGTGTACAATTGTCTACAAAATGTAGAAATCTTGTAACAGTCGTGTACCTATCCCTGGATATTCTTTGGGATATTGGTTTATAATTGTGGATGGGGTCCCTCTTCCAATAGTCGTCTGTGGATGGCTGGTGGTTAATTCCCATAAGAATACTGAAGCCTATGAATGCTCGTATATCATCCTCGGTAATTCTTTCCAAGAAACATAGGCTTCAGCACCCATGACTTCTTCAGCGTACTTATTTGTGTGATCCACTATCTCTTCCACTATGTTAGGTGTTAAAAAACGTTCAAATACCTCCAGTGGTGATTCCGGTATAGGAACTGTAGGTCCTACGGAATATGTGAATGGATGAATTGTAGGGGTCACTAGGTTTGGTGACCAAACTGGAGGCAATGTCTGTGTAGAAGAGACAGTGGATGGCAAGGCTGAGTAGGTGGCAGTGGAAGGAATGAAAGAGGGTGATGGTTGGATTAGTTGTTGAGTCTGTATAATGTTGAGTTGGGGCTGGGGTGGGTAAGTAGGTGTGGTTGATACTGATGTTGGTTGAGGCATGGGTGTGGTTGATTCTAATGTAAGTCGAGGCAGGAGTGGATGTCATTGTGGCCAATAATGATGTGGTTTGAGGCTGGGGTGTGGTCGATACTGAAGTAGATATGGAAGTGCATGTTGTCGATAGCAATGATGGTAAAAGGTGGCAGATAGCAGAGTAGTGTTTGCAGAGTCTGATGTGGAAGCAACCACGGAATCTTTTACTGAGATGGGTGTGGTAAAAGCGGCATTAAAATGTACTTGGGTCGATGGGTTGGGTAAAGGTGTCGTATGTAATGCGGCAGGTATCGTGAAGGAATGAGCATCTTCCTCTTCCATGTCTAAATATATTATATATATATAATTATATACATTTGTTCACTAAAATTTCCTTACCTTCCTGCAGGCCTTCAAATTCCTCATCACTTCCATCAGTAAATGGCTCATCCAAGTCCCCATCTCCATCCAATGCCTTGAGGACCTCCTCCAAAGAGAAACATTGTCTTTTTGCCATTATAGTTAACTCTTTGACTGCGGTGGACATATAGATATGTCCGACAAAAATTGCACTCGTACGCGGTGGACATATATATATGTCTGTAAAGGACTAATGCTTTATTGACTCGCAGTAAGGTGCTGCTTATCGATACAGCCACTCACTGAAGCATCTGCCTATTGTCTGCTTATTGGTACAGCTGCTCACGGTGTTTAATTCACTTGTACTGACCTGGAATTATCAACTATCTTTGGACAAAGCGTGGTTATGTAAGGTGGTTATGTACCTTCACTCTAAATGTTTGATAGAGTATTATGCTGAATACAAGTGATGGATAGATAATTATTATAATAGAGCCGAAGTGCTGTGTATGTTAAAAAGAGATGACAGTTATGATGATTTTGGTGGATATATTGATAAGAATTATTGTGAAGGTGTGGAGGATGGTAAAGAGGGTGTGGAGGATGGTGAAGATGTTGTGGATAGTGTAACAATGAAGAAGGTCATAGGAGTAGCTCCAGTGAAAGTTCAAGCAACTCCAGTGCCAGCAGCTCCAGTGCCAGCAGCTCCAGTGGCCAGCAGCTCCAGTGCCAGCAGCTCCAGTGCCAGCAGCTCCAGTGCCAGCAGCTCCAGTGCCAGCAGCTCCAGTGCCAGCAGCTCCAGTGCCAGCAGCTCCAGTGCCAGCAGCTCCAGTGCCAGCAGCTCCAGTGCCAGCAGCTCCAGTGCCAGCAGCTCCAGTGCCAGCAGCTCCAGTGCCAGCAGCTCCAGTGCCAGCAGCTCGCAGCTCCAGTGCCAGCAGCTCCAGTGGTAATATCTCATTCAGTCAGACATCTGGTTGCACAGTTGATATGGAAGGAAAAGCGCCCATTGACTTTGCTCAGCTTTTTCTCGATAACACTATCCTAAGGAGAATTGTGGAGGAAACAAATTTGTAAGCAGACCAATTTATAGCTTGGAATCAAGACCTACCTCCTCAATCTAGAATGAGAGATTGTAAAGCTTGGCACAGTTAGCGAGATAAAGAGCCCTCATTATAGCCATTAGCATGGACAATCATACCAGCTTGGAAGAGAAATTGCTGTCGATGAATCAATTGGATTGTCTGGTTCATCCAGTACTTGTCCATGAAGCCCACAAAGTGGGGTACGAAAGCTTATGTCCTGGCAGACAGCTCTAGTGGATATACCTATAGTTTGAAGCTGTATGTAGGTGAGGAGACTTTAGTATACACACAATAATATGATATATACACTTGTACTATCTCTAAAAAGTAGTGGCTTTGGTGCATTTGGTACAGTTTGGGTGAACAGGGGGGGACCTGCATGTATCAAGGCCAAAGACAAAATGAAAAGGAATCTGTAAGTACAAATGGTGTTCATGCCTTGAAATGGATGGACGAGAGCTGTGACCATTCTGAGTACTATCCATGATGATAGCACAGTTGGTAGATCATCCAAAGCTAGCAGAGCTGAGATACATACTAGCACTAGAACAACTTGGTTTGCTTGGTAGTCTACTAGCTACCTCCAATGCTAGCCTATACATCAGCTACAACTGCCTTCTTCAAGCGCTAGCTAATTTGCTAGCTATAATGATCATCTAAAACTGCCAACTTCAAGCGCTAGCTAATTTGCCAGCTATAAAGATCAGCTCATACACTTCAAGCGCTAGCTACTTGGCTATCTAAAACTGCCAACTTCAAGAGCTAGCTAATTTGCTAGCTATAAAGATAAGCTCAAACTGCCTATACACTTCAACCGCCATCTAATTTGCTAGCTATAATGATCGTCTAAAACTGCCAACTTCAAGCGCTAGCTAATTTGCCATCTATAAAGATAAGCTCAAACTGCCTACACACTTCAAGCGCTAGCTACTTGGCTATCTAAAACTGCCAACTTCAAGAGCTAGCTAATTTGCTAGCTATAAATATCAGCTAAAACTGCCTATACACTTCAAGCGCCATCTAATTTGCTAGCTATAATGATCATCTATGTAACAAACTGGTTAGCTTATCCACATAATAATACTTACTTGGAGTCTAGCTTCATTTGTCTTGCCATCTCAAAAGGTTCTTCTAGCCTGGTGTTGGGTAGAAAGTTAGGAGATAGTCAGAATATCACTCATATGCTCACCTAAACAAGCCTCCCAAATAGAAAACAAAAGCAATTAAACATCAGGTGATTTCAAAAACGGGTGATTCAATAAAAAGCCTCCGCGTGCAGGGGAAATTACTGGGTAAATCCCTTCGCAGCCAAAGAGTTAACAATTGTTTTCAAGTAAAAAAAAAAATGTTATAGTAAGTGCTATATAATATAAAGGCACACTCATGAACTTACACTATTATAGAGCGGTATCGCAGCAATGAGTTAGACAACTAGCCGATCGCGCGAATAAAAAGGCTGACGCGTCGCCGTTCAGAGCAGAGTTATGCGCACGCACCTTATGACGCGTATAACACGTGGTATAAATAACACGTGCATAAAACGTGGCGATTTGTCTCGCGATGTATAAAAGACAACCATTGGCTATTCAAGACAGTTGCGCTCGCCATTCCGAATCACAGAAGTTATGCAGGAGGATCTCTGAAGGAAACATCAGCTGCTCGCCATTGGAACCACAGAAGTTTTGCTGGAGGATCTCTGAAGGAAACATCAGCTGCTCGCCACTCGAATCACAGATGTTTTGCTGGCAGATGACTTAGGAAAGCTCTGAAGGAAACAATCCTAAGCAGAAGTAAGTTGCTACCGTACTCAGTGTTTAGCTCTAGGTGTGTTAGCTCTAGGTCTGTAGCTGTAGCTTTAGCACGGCTTGGTCTTAGCGCAGCTTTGTGTTCTTAGCACAGCTTTGTGGTCTTATCACAGCTTTGTGGTCTTAGCTTGCTTGCTCTTAGCTTGCTTGCTCGCTCTTAGCTTGCTTGCTCGCTCTTAGCTTGCTTGCTCGCTCTTAGCTTGCTTGCTCGCTCTTAGCTTGCCCCCTCGCTCTTAGCTTGCTCCCTCGCTCTTAGCTTGCTCGCTCGCTCTTAGCTTGCTCGCTCGCTCTTAGCTTGCTCCCTCGCTCTTAGCTTGCTCCCTCGCTCTTAGCTTGCTCCCTCGCTCTTAGCTTGCTCCCTCGCTCTTAGCTTGCTCCCTCGCTCTTAGCTTGCTCCCTCGCTCTTAGCTTGCTCCCTCGCTCTTAGCTTGCTCCCTCGCTCTTAGCTTGCTCCCTCGCTCTTAGCTTGCTCCCTCGCTCTTAGCTTGCTCCCTCGCTCTTAGCTTGCTCCCTCCTCTTAGCTTGCTCCCTCCTCTTAGATTGCTCCCTCGCTTTTAGCTTGCTCCTTAAGGGGGGAGTAGACCATTTTGTGGGTTAAAAAAAATCGTGTCATAACTATTGAATGCTTAATCCATTTCCAAAGATTATGGTCTCAAAATGTAGCTCATTCTAGGTGCTTTCCATTGACATTAGAATAATGGTGTTGCAATAAACTAGGACTGAAACATGGGGAAACCGCAAAGGTCCTTTAAAATGTTTAGATGCACTCCTGTACCCAAACCACAGGTCTTCAACACTTGCTATTAGAGTGATCACAGATACCTCTTTTGAATTGATATATTTTTTTAACATTTTTTATTCATCCCAACATCCCCAATTTAATTTTTATCCGGGTCATAATGCTGTCAGACTGAATATCTCATCCGAAAATGACTGGATTGATAATTTGTCAATTAAAAAGGAGTAATGCAAGAGCTTTCATAATATATAAAAATTATTTACTACAGACAAAAATTGAATGAGTTACACGGTATCATGTGATGTCACTACATGAAAATTACATTTCATAATAAATCAGTTTGAAAAGTACAACAATAAAAAAAAAATATTGATGAAATTTTTTTATATGATAAATTGAGTATATGAATTCCAGTTTGGGTTTCAGCACTTTAAGTACAAGCATCAACATTGACGGACACTCTCACCCAGAACACAACAGATAAGCTGGGTGTGTTATGAGTAAGAGTTGCCAGTCACTCGAGGGGGCAAATCTAGAGCTGCATACAATGTGGCAAGTCCTGTCCTCCCCTTTCCCGTCAACCTAGCTCCGAACACTGAATTGCAGTTCAAACCCTAATATACATGCTTACTAATGAGTCATCAATGCAGTAGATATATACATGCCTACTAATGAGTCATCAATGCAGTAGATATATACATGCTTACTAATGAGTCATCAATGCAGTAGATATGTGACAGGCTCTGCGAAAAGGGCCCACTTCGCGCAAGATATAAAATTTGAGTTATTGGCACTAAGATATAGCACACCTTATTACCTTCAAAATGGTCTAAGAAGCGTCATCATAGCTAGTTGGTTTGCTGAGTTACGACCGATCTAAACCAGCTAAGTACAAGGCCATAATTCCATGAAAACGGTCTTTCAATGTTTACTTACGGGGAAATTTTCTATTTCCGTAATCTTCCGCGTTATGCGTTTGAGGTAGCACGTGATTCTACAAGATACGCCCTTCATAGTTCGTGGATAAAAGTCACACACTTCTTGGAGGAGCTTTTCTTCGCTTCCACGGCGCAGCCAAGGACTTAGAACACCACTAGAGCCCCCCAAAACGTCGTGCCTCCATGAATCAAGCAGCTATTCTTGGGAGGAAAAGCAGGTGAGAGATATTACTAGCTGTGTTCAACCACCAACTGTAACTTTTTGGTTTAACTTGTTCTCTAGCTCACAGTTGGCCTTTGTTTAACTTGTTTTCTAAGAAGCCCACAGTTAGCCTTTGTTTAATTCTATCCTACAGTTAGCCTTTGTTCACAGGTAGCCTTTGTTTAACTCGTTTTCTAGCCCACAGTTAGCCTTTATTTAACCTGTTTTCTAGCCCATAGTTAGCCTTTATTTGACTTGTTTTCTAGCCCACAGTTAGCCTTTATTTAACTTGTTTTCTAGCCCACAGTTAGCCTTTATTTAACTTGTTTTCTAGCCCACAGTTAGCCTTTATTGAACTTGAACTTCTTTTCTAACCCACAGTTAGCCTTTATTGAACTTGAACTTCTTTTCTAACCCACAGTTAGCCTTTGTTTATCTTGTTTTCTAGCCCACAGTTAGCCTTTATTTAACTTGTTTTCTAGCCCACAGTTAGCCTTTATTTAACTTGTTTTCTAGCCCACAGTTAGCCTTTATTTAACTTGTTTTCTAGCCCACAGTTAGCCTTTATTTAACTTGTTTTCTAGCCCACAGTTAGCCTTCATTTAACTTGTTTTCTAGTTAACAGTTAGCCTTATTTAACTTGTTTTCTAGCCCACAGTTAGCCTTTGTTCACAGGTAGCCTTTGTTTAACTTGTTTTCTAGCCCACAGTTAGCCTTTATTTATTTAGCCCATAGTTAGTGTTTAGTTTCTAGCCCATAGTTAACTTGTTTCTAGCCTACAGTTAGTGTTATTAAACTTAGTTTTAGGTCAGCAGTATGCCGGCTACTTGTCCTAACACAGTTTTCTCTCTTTTGTTGTTAGAACAAACTATTATTAGATAAAAAGTGGGACAAGAATAATTATTATTATACAGTGTTACAACAACATTGGTTAAAGACTTATTGTTGCTGATCTACTGTTATGTCCCTCCTTTCTGCAGATCATACAAGTGCGTTCACTCGTCACAGGTGGTTTTGTAGAACGACCTTTCCAGCTGCACAATTTGAAGGTGCTCTTCTGCTACTTTTATAGTAGCACATTTCTCCACATCAGGACAGTTAGCAGCTCGGAGGATAGCTGTACTGTTCTGTTGGCATTGCCAGCACAAGTCGGACATAGGTTTCATAATAAAATGGATGGAAGCAGTGACTGCCAGAGCTTATTGAAGGTGGAGTATGCAGCCGGACATGCACCGGGTGTGGAGTTAGCAGCTTAACAATACATCCTCCGGATCCCTCTCTTGGACACGCTGGAAGGTAGCAGCTTGATGTCAGATCTGCTATAACCTGGTATGCGACCAGGAAGGAGCAGGCCATTCTGATCAGCATAGTTTAGTAAGAATCTGACAATAAACTCTACCGAAGCAAATGCAAGGGCATTGTGGGGAAGACGCCTGGTGTTTCCATGGACATGTGCCCATTGTCCTTGAAGTGTGTCACCAAGTTCTTCGTTCGTTTCTCGCCAACAGTGTGAAGGTAACGAAACATGGAAGGACACACTGGTTGCCCCTGATGGTAATATTTTGTGTACTTTTTCTGTCTACTCAACAGTGAATGCCGAACATCTCCATCGAATTTGAGGTAGCCATGAGCTGCCCAAGCAAGATGTCCAACTCATTGTGTGTCTGGGAATTGCAGTGTGAGCGAAATCAAAGACATGCTGTCAAGGAAAATGGGAGAGAGAAACTTCCCCCATCACGAAGACGACAACCACATCCAGCATCCAAGAAATCTCCAACTTGCTTATTTTCCTCGATGTCGGAAAGAGTTGGTTCGATGCCATCAATCATGTGAAGATTCTCCAGGGCTTCACTCACTTGCTCATCACGGTCCAAATCTTCCTCCTCAATTTCTTAATTTCTTCATCCTCACTGATCTCCTCCACACCCATCTCGCCAACCTCTATATACCACTCTGCGATTGCACAAAAGTTCTGTCTCTGTAAATAGTATGCACACAGATGTACTATAATTCCAACACATTACTCCACATTACTCCTAAATACAAATTTTTGTCAATACAGTGTATATTTGGCTATTCAGCTATTCAGTAGTATGATATTTTTTTTTTGGCTGTTGACACACACCTATGTCTTCACTAAACTTACCATGATTTGCTGCTCCAGTCACATCATCACTATCCATTTCTCCTTCAAAAGGAGTGTTGAAGTAGTCTTGTAAGATATCCAGCAAGGGTTGTTGGTCTTTCTCACAAAAGTTAACCCTTTAACTGCGTTTGTCGACTATAGTCGCCTCAATTGAACTTCACGTAATTGCGGAGGGCGACTATAGTCGCCCGCTCCTTGCTAAATTATTAGTTGGATCTCGAGCATTGGCGCTAACTTAGCTTTGAGCATCATGTTTTTTTTGTGCGGTGATCGGCACCTTCTTGTTCTAGAGCAGACGTTTCTTACGTTGACTTGCCATTCTAAGCTTCTTACTTGCTTTTGCAGCGCCGACTATTCCAGCTCACAAATTCTTTCTCTTTTCCAATCTTGCTCACCTCGCCCAACCCTGAACTCTCAACTGTTTGCAAGCTCTGCGCAGTTCTAGTTGCTGAACTCCACCTTCTTGATCTCACAACTCCACCCTCCAAATTTGCCCACAAGCTCCTCCCTGAAGAATTTCATTATTAGCAATTTTAGACTTTCCTCTGAACCCTAGACCTTATCAAGTTCATGGATGAACTAGATGGTGATATATATAAGTGATGGTTACCTTGAAGGAAAGTTATTTACTACAGCAAGAGCAATAAAAATACAACAATATAAATAACCAATAAATATTCTTTTATTATAGATGTTGGAGATGAAGGTGCTGATAATGAATGTGAAGAGGACGAGGTTCCAGGTGAAGAGGGCGAGGTTCCAGGTGAAGAGGGCGAGGTTCCAGGTGAAGAGGGCGAGGTTCCAGGTGAAGAGGGCGAGGTTCCAGGTGAAGAGGGCGAGGTTCCAGGTGAAGAGGTTAAGAGATACGAGATGAAGAGTGCGTGGTTCAAGGTGGGGGGCATGAGGTTCAATGTGATGGGTGGGATGATGTTAGTTTGCATGGTGAGGATGGAGCGGGAGGTGGTTATGACGTAGACGAGGAAGAAGGCGATGCAAGTGGCATGGTGGTATCTTCTGTTCTTCTGTTGGTGGGCCTAATAAGGTGTGGTCGAGCCTCTGGATGCTTTCGAGCAATTATTCACGTCAATATCATCAAGGATATCTGGTGTGAAACGAACCGGTATGAGAAACAGTACTTGGCAAGTCACCAGCCGCACCTTGACGAACACCAACGAGCAAGAGAGCATGACTTCATCAGCCACCTATATATATATAGAGCAAGTTATGATGGCGTGCCACTAGTGTCCTCTCTCATTATATATATATATAGAGCAAGTTATGATGGCGTGCCACTAGTGTCCTCTCTCATTATATATATATATAGAGCAAGTTATGATGGCGTGCCACTAGTGTCCTCTCTCATTATATATATATATATTGAGCAAGTTATGATGGCTTGCCACTAGTGTCCTCTCTCAGTATATATATATATTGAGCAAGTTATGATGGCGTGCCACTAGTGTCTTCTCTCATTATATATATATATATTGAGCAAGTTATGATGGCGTGCCACTAGTGTCCTCTCTCATTACATATATATATATTGAGCAAGTTATGATGGCGTGCCACTAGTGTCCTCTCTCATTATATATATATATATTGAGCAAGTTATGATGGCGTGCCACTAGTGTCCTCTCTCATTATATATATATATAGAGAGCAAGTTATGATGGCATGCCACTAGAGTCTTCTCTCATTATATATATATATTGAGCAAGTTATGATGGCGTGCCACTAGTGTCCTCTCTCATTATATATATATATATTGAGCAAGTTATGATGGCGTGCCACTAGTGTCCTCTCTCATTATATATATATATATTGAGCAAGTTATGATGGCGTGCCACTAGTGTCCTCTCTCATTATATATATATATATAGAGCAAGTTATGATGGCATGCCACTAGAGTCTTCTCTCATTATATATATATATATATATTGAGCAAGTTATGATGGCGTGCCACTAGTGTTTTCTCTCATTATATATATATTGAGCAAGTTATGATGGCATGCCACTAGAGTCTTCTCTCATTATATATATATATATATATATAGAGAAAGTTATGATGGCGTGCCACTAGTGTCCTCTCTCATTATATATATATATATAGAGAGAGCAAGTTATGATGGCGTGCCACTAGTGTCTTCTCTCATTATATATATATATATTGAGCAAGTTATGATGGCGTGCCACTAGTGTCCTCTCTCATTATATATATATATATTGAGCAAGTTATGATGGCGTGCCACTAGTGTCCTCTCTCATTATATATATATATATTGAGCAAGTTATGATGGCATGCCACTAGTGTCCTCTCTCATTATATATATATATAGAGCAAGTTATGATGGTGTGCCACTAGTGTCCTCTCTCATTATATATATATATATTGAGCAAGTTATGATGGCGTGCCACTAGTGTCCTCTCTCATTAAATATATAGTTATGATGGCGTGCCACTAGTGTCCTCTCTCATTATATATATATATTGAGCAAGTTATGATGGCGTGCCACTAGTGTCCTCTCTCATTATATATATATAGAGCAAGTTATGATGGCGTGCCACTAGTGTCCTCTCTCATTATATATATATATTGAGCAAGTTATGATGGCGTGCCACTAGTGTCCTCTCTCATTATATATATATATATTGAGCAAGTTATGATGGCGTGCCACTAGTGTCCTCTCTCATTATATATATATATATTGAGCAAGTTATGATGGCGTGCCACTAGTGTCCTCTCTCATTATATATATATATATTGAGCAAGTTATGATGGCGTGCCACTAGTGTCCTCTCTCATTATATATATATAGAGAGCAAGTTATGATGGCATGCCACTAGTGTCCTCTCTCATTATATATATATATAGAGCAAGTTATGATGGCGTGCCACTAGTGTCCTCTCTCATTATATATATATATTGAGCAAGTTATGATGGCGTGCCACTAGTGTCCTCTCTCATTATATATATATATATATATATATAGAGCAAGTTATGATGGCGTGCCACTAGTGTTTTCTCTCATTATATATATATTGAGCAAGTTATGATGGCGTGCCACTAGTGTCCTCTCTCATTATATATATAGAGAGAGAGCAAGTTATCTACCTAGGCACAGATTGTAAGTAATGTAGCAAGTGAACTTCGATGAGAGCTAAGAAGTTGATTTACCCGCTAGGTTCACTGTTGTATCACTACAATTACTACCAGTAAAACAAACGCTAGCGCTAGCTAGAGCTACTGCTGGATAGAGCGACACTAGCTAGCTAGATCTACTGCTAGCTACAAATGAATGACGCTAGCGCTATCTAGATGGACTGCTGGCTACCAAAGAAACTAAAAGCTTGATTACTAAAAACGAAGGCTGGCTATACGGATCACAAAGCAAGCAAAAAGAAAGTAACTAAACAATTCTAATTACAGCTCACCATTTATCTTTACCCGAAGAAAAATCCAGAGTCCAAGGTAGAGTTTATATTCTCCCCCAATCTTTGATGAGTCTTCAAGGCAACTTTTCGAATCCGGAAGAACAGAGAAAGGAGAAATAGAGGCGCATAAAGACAGGACACTCGCCAACACGTGGAGCAGCCATATTGTCCCAAAAATAGTCCCGCAAGGAGGGTTCGGTTCAATTATTGCGTTACGCACGCGTAGGGTTAAGCAAACCATTCAAAGCTCTAGCAGCTTCTCTAGCACAAGTTTGAAAAGTCATTCTGCAGCTGTTGTTGTTACTGTGGTAACGTGTTATAAAGGCGCGCGGGTAACTCCCATACTTCCGTGTGCACGTAGTATTCTTCCGCCGGCAGTTAAACTTCAATCTCGGTTACGCGTAGAGAAGAATTGAGTCAGAGTTTTCTAAGGCTACGCTCGGCAAGAAGCAGACGCTTTTAGGTCATCAAACTTCACAGAAAGTTAGCTAAAAGATAATAGATACTTATAAGCTAATAAAATGGATTTTATAAAATTTTGGCCTAGGCACTGTTTTAGGTTGTATCTCAATTTCAATATCTGCGCGAAGTGGGCCCTTTTCCCAGAGCCTGTCACATATATGCATGCTTACTAATGAGTCATCAATGCAGTAGATATATACATGCTTACTAATGTGTATGTATGTGTGTATGTAGGTATGTACGGACGGACAGATGGACGCTAAGGTATGTATAATGTATGTTTGTGTGTATAATGTATGTAGGTGAGTATCTATGTGTGTATAATGTATGTGTAATGTATATTATGTAGGTGTGTATATTGTATGTATGTAGGTATATGTGTATAATGTATGTATATAATGTATGTAGGTAAGTTTCAGTTTATCGTTTACAGTTTATTGTTTACTGCTTAACCCTTCAACTGCGTTTGTCGACTAAAGTCGCCTCAATTGAACTTCACGTAATTGCGGAGCGCGACTATAGTCGCCCGCTCCTTGCTAAATTATTAGTTGGATCTCGAGCATTGGCGCTAACTTAGCTTTGCGCATCATGGTTTTTTTGTGCGGTGATCGGCACCTTCTTGTTCTAGAGCAGACGTTTCTTGCGTTGACTTGCCATTCTAAGCTTCTTACTTGCTTTTGCAGCGCCGACTATTCCACCTCACAAATACTTTCTCTTTTCAAATCTTGCTCACCTCGCCCAACCCTGAACTCTCAACTGTTTGCAAGCTCTGCGTAGTTCTAGTTGCTGAACTCCACCTTCTTGATCTCACAACTCCACCCTCCAAATTTACCCACAAGCTCCTCCCTGAAGAATTTCATTATTAGCAATTTTAGACTTTCCTCTGAACCCTAGACCTTATCAAGTTCATGGATGAACTAGATGGTGATATATATAAGTGATGGAGACTTTGATGGTTACCTTGAAGGAAAGTTATTTACTACAGCAAGAGCAATAAAATACAACAATATAAATAACCAATAAATATTCATTTTATTATAGATGTTGGAGATGAAGGTGCTGATAATGAATGTGAAGAGGACGAGGTTCCAGGTGAAGAGGGCGAGGTTCCAGGTGAAGAGGGTGCGAGGTTCCAGGTGAAGAGGGCGAGGTTCCAGGTGAAGAGGGCGAGGTTCCAGGTGAAGAGGGCGAGATTCCAGGTGAAGAGGTTAAGATTCCAGGTGAAGAGGTTAAGATACGAGATGAAGAGTGCGGTGGGGGGCATGAGGTTCAATGTGATGGGTGGGATGATGTTAGTTTGCATGGTGAGGATGGAGCGGGAGGTGGTTATGACGTAGACATAGACGAGGAAGAAGGCGATGCAAGTGGCATGGTGGTATCTTCTGTTCTTGGGCCTAATAAGGTGTGGTCGAGCCTCTGGATGCTTTCGAGCAATTATTCACGTCAATATATCATCAAGGATATCTGGTGTGAAACGAACCGGTATGGGAAACAGTACTTGGCAAGTCACCAGCAGCACCTTGACGAACACCAACGAGCAAGAGAGCATGACTTCATCAGCCACCTATATATATATAGAGCAAGTTATGATGGCATACCACTAGTGTCCTCTCTCATTATATATATATATATTGAGCAAGTTATGATGGCGTGCCACTAGTGTCCTCTCTCATTATATATATATAGAGCAAGTTATGATGGCGTGCCACTAGTGTCCTCTCTCATTATATATATATATTGAGCAAGTTATGATGGCGTGCCACTAGTGTCCTCTCTCATTATATATATATATATTGAGCAAGTTATGATGGCGTGCCACTAGTGTCCTCTCTCATTATATATATATATATTGAGCAAGTTATGATGGCGTGCCACTAGTGTCCTCTCTCATTATATATATATATATTGAGCAAGTTATGATGGCGTGCCACTAGTGTCCTCTCTCATTATATATATATTGAGCAAGTTATGATGGCGTGCCACTAGTGTCCTCTCTCATTAAATATATATATAGAGCAAGTTATGATGGCGTGCCACTAGTGTCCTCTCTCATTATATATATATATTGAGCAAGTTATGATGGCGTGCCACTAGTGTCCTCTCTCATTACATATATAATATTACAATATCACTCGTATGCTCACCTAAACAAGCCTCCCAAATAGAAAACAAAAGCAATTAAAAATCAGGTGATTTCAAAAACGGGTGATTCAATAAACAGCCTCCGCGTGCAGGCGAAATTACTGGGTAAATCCCTTCGCAGCCAAAGAGTTAACAATTGTTTTCAAGTAAAAAAAAAAATTTTTATAGTAAAGGCACTATCATGAACTTACACTATTATAATGCGGTATCGCAGCAATGAGTTAGACAACTAGCCAATCGCGCGAATAAAAAGGCTGACGCGTCGCCGTTCAGAGCAGAGTTATGCGCACGCACCTTTTGACGCGGTATAACACGTGGTATAAATAACACGTGCATAAAACGTGGCGATTTGTCTCGCGATGTATAAAGGACAACCATTGGCTATTCAAGACAGTTGCGCTCGCCATTCCGAATCACAGAAGTTATGCAGGAGGATCTCTGAAGGAAACATCAGCTGCTCGCCATTGGAATCACAGAAGTTTTGCTGGAGGATCTCTGAAGGAAACATCAGCTGCTCGCCACTCGAATCACAGATGTTTTGCTGGCGGATGACTTTTAGGAAAGCTCTGAAGGAAACAATCCTAAGCAGAAGTAAGTTGCTACCGTACTCAGTGTTTAGCTCTAGGTGTGTTAGCTCTAGGTGTGTAGCTGTAGCTTTAGCACGGCTTGGTTTTAGCGCAGCTTTGTGTTCTTAGCACAGCTTTGTGGTCTTATCACAGCTTTGTGGTCTTAGCTTGCTCGCTCTTAGCTTGCTTGCTCGCTCTTAGCTTGCTTGCTCGCTCTTAGCTTGCTCGCTCGCTCTTAGATTGCTCCCTCGCTATTAGATTGCTCCCTCGCTCTTAGCTTGCTCCCTCGCTCTTAGCTTGCTCCCTCGCTCTTAGCTTGCTCCCTCGCTCTTAGCTTGCTCCCTCGCTCTTAGCTTGCTCCCTCGCTCTTAGCTTGCTCCCTCGCTCTTAGCTTGCTCCCTCCTCTTAGCTTGCTCCCTCGCTCTTAGCTTGCTCCCTCGCTCTTAGCTTGCTCCCTCGCTCTTAGCTTGCTCCCTCGCTCTTAGCTTGCTCTTAGCTTGCTCCCAGCTTGCTCCCTCGCTCTTAGCTTGCTCCCTCCTCTTAGATTGCTCCCTCGCTCTTAGCTTGCTCCTTAAGGGGGGAGTAGACCATTTACATACTTACCTTACCGTCCATCCGGATGGACGGTAAGGTAAGTATGTAAAGGTAAGTATGTAATGTATGTAGGTAAGTATGTATATTGTATGTAGGTAAGTATGTATATTGTATGTAGGTAAGTACATATGTGTGTATAATGTATGTGTTTAATATAATGTATATATGTGTATGTATGTGTGTATGTGTGTATATATGTGTGTATGTATGTGTGTATGTAGGTATGTCAAGACGGACGGATGGACGGTAAGGTAAGTATGTAAAGGTAAGTAAGTAATGTATGTAGGTAAGTATGTATATTGTATGTAGGTAAGTATGTATATTGTATGTAGGTAAGTACATATGTGTGTATAATGTATGTGTTTAATATAATGTATATATGTGTATGTATGTGTGTATATATGTATGTGTGTATGTAGGTATGTCAAGACGGATGGACGGTAAGGTAAGTATGTAAAGGTAAGTAAGTATGTATATTGTATGTAGGTAAGTATGTATATTGTATGTAGGTAAGTACATATGTGTGTATAATGTATGTGTTTAATGTATGTATGCATAATGTATATATGTATGTATGTGTGTATATATGTGTGTATGTATGTGTGTATGTATGTAGGTATGTCAAGACGGACGGTAAGGTAAGTATGTAAAGGTAAGTAATAATGATGTATATTGTATGTAGGTAAGTACATATGTGTGTATAATGTATGTGTTTAATGTATGTATGCATAATGTATATATGTGTGTCTGTATGTGTGTATGTAGGTATGTCAAGACGGACGGTAAGGTAAGTATGTAAAGGTAAGTAAGTATGTATATTGTATGTAGGTAAGTACATGTGTGTATAATGTATGTGTTTAATGTATGTATGCATAATGTATATATGTGTGTATGTGTGTATGTAGGTATGTCAAGACGGACGGATGGACGGTAAGGTAAGTATGTAAAGGTAAGTAATAATGATTATATTGTATGTAGGTAGTATAATGTATGTGTTTAATGTATGTGTGTGTATGTATGTGTGTACTTACCTACATACAATATACATACTTACCTACATACAATATACATACTTACCTACATACATTACATACTTACCTTTACATACTTACCTTACCGTCCATCCGGATGGACGGTAAGGTAAGTATGTAAAGGTAAGTATGTAATGTATGTAGGTAAGTATGTATATTGTATGTAGGTAAGTATGTATATTGTATGTAGGTAAGTATGTATATTGTATGTAGGTAAGTACATATGTGTGTATAATGTATGTGTTTAATGTATGTATGCATAATGTATATATGTGTGTATGTATGTGTGTATATATGTGTGTATGTATGTGTATGTATGTGTGTATGTAGGTATGTCAAGACGGACGGACGGTAAGGTAAGTATGTAAAGGTAAGTAAGTAATGTATGTAGGTAAGTATGTATATTGTATGTAGGTAAGTATGTATATTGTATGTAGGTAGGTATGTGTATAATGTATATGCATATGTGTGTGTGTATGTGTGTATGTAGGTATGCAAAGACGGACGGACGGACGAATGGACAGTAAGGTATGTATGTGTGTGTATAATGTATGTATGTATGTATGTATAATGCATTACAAAATAAATAAAATTAGAATAAATATTCAATAAAATTAGAATAAATATTCAATAAAATTAGAATAAATATTCAATAAAATTAGAATAAATATTCAATAAAAAAAATTAATAAAAAAATAAATACCAAAATTAATTTAAAAAAATTAAAAAATAATAATAAAAAGAATTAAAATAAAATAATTTTAAAAATATTTAATAAAAAAACACCTGTTGTGTGGTGCTGTCTGTGTGGTGCTGTCGTTTGATGTTGTGTGTCGGGCAATATAGCCATACCTCCTCGTGGTGCTCGATGGTAACAAGAGATGCTAGTTTCTTGGCTAAATGGCTATAAGTTATTGTATTATGTTCATTCTCAATAACATTATCCAGCCCATACAGTGTGTCATATATATATATATAATAATAGTCACATTGTGTCAAATAATACATATGTAAACAATATACTCAGGATTATAAGCAATGTTCTTATGGTATGGAGACAGTGCACCTAAAATGTCTCTTGGAGTATGATGCTCACTGGGTTGCTATCCTGGAGGAGGCAGCTTTGTATCTCAGGTCCGTGTTCAACTGGGATCTAAGTTTAGTCAAGAAGATGGAAGGAAAGAAGCTGCTGGTGATCTTACAAATTATTATCTTATGCAGGGGGGATATTGTACGAGCAGGTGGGATATGGTATGAGCAGGGGAGGGATGTGATGTTCCTACGCTAACTCTCTTTTCACCCCAGCCACTTTATAGAAGCAGAATTGTTCCCTCCCACCTGTGCATGAAATAGCCATCTTGGATATTACCAGCTGAGTTCCTTAAACAGATGTACTAGCAGAATTTATCCCCCCATCCCACCCCACCCCCCAATGATCTGTTCTAGCTATAGCTTAGCAAGGTGCTCAAACTTTCAGGACCTGATCTCTTTAGTGTGCCTAAAGACGGATGCTAGAGATATAATTTATATTTTTGGTCTAAAGCAATATTGTCAAGGATGCATTGTCCCCCCTCCCCCCCTCGTCTGAACTAACACTGAAGGGTTCATACGTCTGAACTAACAGAAGGGTTGAAACCAATACAGAAGGGTTCATACGTCTGCTAACACAGAAGAGATCATACGTCTGAACTAACACAGAAGGTTCATACGTCTGCTAACACAGAACAAATCTCGTGGACTGATTGAGCTCATCTTGTCAAAATGTATGATAATTTCATATCTGCTGATCGCAGCAGAAGGGTTGAAACCAATACAGAAGGGTTCATACGTCTGCTAACACAGAAGAGATCATACGTCTGAACTAACACAGAAGGTTCATACGTCTGCTAACACAGAACAAATCTCGTGGACTGATTGAGCTCATCTTGTCAAAATGTATGATAATTTCATATCTGCTGATCGCAGGCCTGCTATTAGTTTGCAGTTTTGGTCTCTTTCTATCGGTGTAATTCAACTTTTTTCTTATGTTTTCTTGTATATGACTTGATTTACTAATCACCCTTGATTGCAACATGCATGACAAAATTTGTGAAAAAACATTTTAGGATGTCTATTGAATGGCATCAAAAGTGCTCTATCAGAGTGGGCCTATATCAACCAAAGCTCTATCAGAGTGGTCCTATACCAACCAGTGTTCTATCAGAGTGGGATTATATCAACAAGTGCTCTATCAGAGTGGGACTATATCAACCAGTGTTCTATCAGAGTGGGCCTTATGATCTGCTATGATCTGCTATGATCTGCTATGATCTGCTATGATCTTCTATGAATAACTAGATCAATAACTAGGATCAATAACTAAGATCAATAACTATGACCAATTACTAGATCAATTACTAGATCAATAACTAGATCAATAACTAGATCAATAACTAGATCAATAACTAGATCAATAACTATAGATCAATAACTATAGATCAATAACTATAGATCAATAACTATAGATCAATAACTATAGATCAATAACTATAGATCAATAACTAGATCAATAACTAGATCAATAACTAGATCAATAACTAGATCAATAACTAGATCAATAACTAGACAATAACTAATCAATAACTATAGATCAATAACTATAGATCAATAACTATAGATCAATAACTATAGATCAATAACTAGATCAATAACTACTAAATCAATAACTAAATCAATAACCAAGCTAGCCCGCAAAGACCAAGCTATCTTGTAAAGACTAAGCTATCTTGCTAAGACCAAGCTAGCTAGCAAAGACCTAGCTACCTTGGAAAGACCAAGCTAGATAGCAAAGAGCAAGCAAGCTAAGAGCGAGGGAGCAAGCTAAGAGCGAGGGAGCAAGCTAAGAGCGAGGGAGCAATCTAAGAGGAGGGAGCAAGCTAAGAGGAGGGAGCAAGCTAAGAGCGAGGGAGCAAGCTAAGAGCGAGGGAGCAAGCTAAGAGCGAGGGAGCAAGCTAAGAGCGAGCAAGCTAAGACCACCAAGCTAAGACCACAAAGCTATAAGACCACAAAGCTGTGCTAAAGAACACCAAGCTGCGCTAAGACCAAGCCGTGCTAAAGCTACAGCTACACACCTAGAACACTGAGTAGGGTAGCAACTTACTTCTGCTTAGGTTTGTTTCCTTCAGAGCTTTCCTAAAAGTCATCCGCCAGCAAAACATCTGTGATTCGAGTGGCGAGCAGCTGATGTTTCCTTCAGATATCCTCCTGCAAAACTTCTGTGATTCCAATGGCGAGCAACTGATGTTTCCTTCAGAGATCCTCCTGCATAACTTCTGTGATTCGGAATGGCGAGCGCAACCGTCTTGAATAGCCAATGGTTATTGTCCTTTATACATCGCGAGACAAATCGCATGTTATCCACGTTATATGCACGTGTTATACCACCACGTGTTATACCACCACGTGTTATACCACCAGTGTTATACCACGTCAAAAGGTGCGTGCGCATACCTCTGCTCTGAACGGTGACGCGTCAGCCTTTTTATTCGCGCGATCGGCTAGTTGTCTAAAGGCTGGTTCACAATATGAAGCGAGGCCTCCGTGTCGCGTCGCTTCGCTTCGCTTCGCGTCGCCTTGTTTCCTTTAAATGGTTCACAATATAATACTAGACGCATCGCCTCGCTTTGAAATTACGAACTCCACCCATTGATTAACGAACTTCGACCCGAACAATTATTCTTGCGAGCATGGCCAGCGATTCCAGCGACGAAGAGTTTCACCAGTTGTTTATTTTGACTTTGATCAGGACGAGGAGAAGGAGGAGAAAGAACAGAAGAAGAATGTGGGTACGACCAATTTTTTCATGTAGGAGGCAACAGGGGGAATATCACAACCTTCTGCAAGAGATGAGGCTCTCTGACCCAGAGTCCCATTTCACATATATGAGGATGTCAAAGGAGCGTTTTGATTCACTGCTAGGGATGGTATGTATGTAGTAATTGACCAAGAGCTAACCTTTGCATGATTCTCATTGTATGAAGTCCTGATGTTTGGAATAGGTTGGTCCCTTCTTGACACACAGAAGGTATAGAAGCTCTGTAAGAGCAGAAATATCTGCTGCAGAGAGGTTGGCCCTCACCCTTCGCTATCTGGCTACAGGAAACTCTCAAGTATATCACAGATAGTCGATTAATGTTGAATGTAAGCAGGAATAATTATTTGCAGGTCTCTTTGTCGTTCAATTTCCGTATGGGACGGTCGACAGTGTGTGCAATCCTTGGAGAGACTTGTGAGGTGATATGGTCTGAGTTGGCAAAGTTGTATGTGAAGGTCCCGTCATGTGCTCAAGAATGGGTTGGAATCAGCACAGAGTTTTACAAGTTGTGGAATTTTCCAAACTGTATAGGTAAATTTAGCTGCTAAAAATACATGTTTTCTGATGTATTATCGTTTACCATAATAACAGGAGCAATTGATGGGAAGCATATTGTAGTGCAAGCTCCCATCAACAGTGGGTCCACGTACTTCAACTACAAGGGCTCGCATTCAATAGTACTCTTGGCCGTCTGTGATGCTCACTACAGGTATACTTATACTTTGTAGATGTCGTATTGTTCACATAACCACATGTTTATACTATAGATTCACCTTACTGGACTTGGGACAAGTAGGTCGCCATAGCGATGGAGGTACCCTGTCCAACTCGGCTTTTGGGAAGGCACTTGAATGTGACTCTCTGCCATTACCAGTCCCAATGCCACTTCCTGGCACAACACAGCCTCAGCTACCATATGTTGTGGTCGGAGACGAGGCCTTTCCTCTCAGGAAGAACATGTTGCGGCCATATCCCGGAAAGAACCTACCTGGTATTATAAATAATAAAAACAAATAAATATATTTGATAACCTTGCTCCTTTGCAGAGGACCAAGCCATTTTTAACTATAGGTTGAGTCGGGCAAGGCGAACAATTGAGAACAGCTTCGGAATATTAGCTGCTCGGTATGACTGTATGATCGTATATGAATAAAGAAGTTATTCTTTTGACTCTGGTTTATACAGGTGGAGGCTATTCAGACGGCCAATAATAGCACAACCAGAGCGTGTAGTTGCATACAGTAAAGCTACGATTGCTCTCCACAACTATTTACGAACCACAGAATCGTCTGTCTACTGTCCTCCTGGCTTCATTGATGGTGAAGATGGTGCTGGAAATTCAATTGCAGGCAGATGGAGGGCAGACGAAGACCCATGCACTGGCATGCAAACTGTAGGATCCACCAGCAGCAACAGGTATGTTTATTTTTATCTTTTTATTCTATATTTTGATATTGTTCCCCATTTAATACAGGCATTCAAGGTTGGCTGCCTCCATAAGGAGTGATTATAAAGATTACTTCAGCAGTCCAACTGGTGAACTTTCATGGCAGTACCCTCATATACGCCGAACACAATGACTTTGTTACACACCATGATATATTACATAACTATATATTATATACATGTACTCATACTGGCCAGTACATACATATAATAATAATAAACTTAATAGTTTGGAGGATAAAAGTTTGAGGATGAAGGGGATAATGGTTGGGGGTATGGTTCAGTAGGAAACTGAACTTCGAGTAAAACCTGTCGTATTCTCAGTTTTGCTATTGCCTTCTGTCTGGGATTCATCGTATTCATCGTATTGGCAATCTCGAGTCCATAGTTTATTTCTGGATTTTTATCCATAGCCTCCCTTTCTCTTTCCCGTGCCACCTGCCGCTCGCGGGAATCCTCCAAGCACCGTATTATGGCACTGTCCATAACCTCCTCCTGATGTCCGTCAACCCTACGGCGTTTTTTTGCAGGTGGCCGAGTCTGTGATGAGACCTGTAAAGCCGGTCTCACACTAATTGCTGGGGATTGTGGAGAAGCGGCCCGAGAGAGATGATCCCCATCAACTAAACTATAAAGTGATATATATAGTCCAGTTAAAAGTGCATTTAAAAGTAAATCATGTTATTATGATGGTGTGTACACCTTTCATCAAACTCAGAACCTGCTTCACAACCTCTATGTAGCCCATCCTGTTGTGTCTCCTGTTCTGTCTCCTCGTCTTGTGTTGTTTGAGAAGTGGTGGCACCATCACCAAAGTTTGAGAATGTGCTGTTGTAAAAACAAGGATTAACACAGCCACATTCATTAAATTATAAAAAAAACTTACGCTCTATGCCTGACAGTGTCATTGAGGAACAACAGAAGGTCAAACAAATGCCAGTTTGACTTGAATGGTGGGCCTTCCTCTCCACTTTTCTTCTTCTTCTTCCTTAGCTCCTTTACGAACTTGTCACGAATGACCTTCCACCTCCTCAAACACTGATCGCCTGTCACACCATCTCCCACCTGTATCACAGAGAATATATAGCTATAGTTCACAAGCTACAGTATAGCTAGCGAGTTATATGAGCTTACTTCAATTGCAACTTTTTTCCAAGAGTTCTCCCTTGCCTTGGAGTCCCTGTAGGATCGATGGGCTACATCCCATATACTGGGGAAGTACCTAACAGCCTCTATCAGTTTTTCATCATCCATCTTCCGTGCAATAATACAAATAAAGCGCACCTGCCACACCTTAAAACCTCGCGCGACTTCCGTTGGAATAGAAATCTTTTCTATTCAAGCAAAGCGAAGCGAAGCGAAGCGACGCGACGCGAAGCGAGAACGTGTTCACAATATCACAAAACAGTCGCTTCGCTTCGCGTTGCTAGTGCAACCTGCATATTGTGAATCAGCCTTAACTCATTGCTGCGATACCGCTCTATAATAGTGTAAGTTCATGATAGTGCCTTTATATTATATAGAACTTACTATAACATTTATTTTTTTAAACTTGAAAACAATTGTTAACTCTTTGGCTGCGAAGGGATTTACCCAGTAATTTCCCTTGTACGCGGAGGCTGTTTATTGAATCACCCGTTTTTTAAATCACCTGATTTTTAATTGGTTTTGTTTTGAATTTTTGAGGCTTGTTTAGGTGAGCATACGAGTGATATTCTGACTATCTCCTAACTTTCTACCCAACACCAGGCTAGAAGAACCTTTTGAGATGGCAAGACAAGTGAAGCCAGACTCCAAGTAAGTATTATTATGTGGATAAGCTAACCAGTTTGTTACATAAGATGGCTAGCAAATTAGATGGCGCTTGAAGTGTACAGGCAGTTTTAGCTGATATTTATAGCTAGCAAATTAGCTAGCGCTTGAAGTTGGCAGTTTTAGATAGCCAAGTAGCTAGCGCTTGAAGTGTATAGGCAGTTTGAGCTGATCTTTATAGCTGGCAAATTAGCTAGCGCTTGAAGTTGGCAGTTTTAGACATTATAGCTAGCGAATTAGCTAGCGCTTGAAGAAGGCAGTTGTAGCTGATATATAGCCAGCAATAGCTAGCATTGGAGGTAGCTAGTAGACTACCAAGCAAACTAAGTTGTTCTATAGCTAGTGCTAGTATGCAGCTCAGCTAGCTTTGCATGATCTACCAACTGTGCTATCATCATGGATAGTACTCAGAATGGTCACAGCTCTCTTGTCCATCCATTTCAAGGCATGGACACCATTTGTACTTAGAGATTCCTTTTCATTTTGTCTTTGGCCTGGATACATGCAGGTCCCCCCCCCCCCCCCCCCCCCCCCCCCCCCGTTCACCCGAACAGTACCAAATGCACCAAAGCCACTACTTTTTAGAGATAGTACAAGTATATATATCATATTATTGTGTGTATACTAAAGTCTCCTACCTGCTTCCAACTATAGGTATATCCTCTAGAGCTGTCTGCCAGGACATAAGCCCACTTTTTGGGCTTCATGGACAAGTACTGGATGAACCAGACCCTCCCCTTGAATCCAATTGATTCATCGATAGCAATTTCTCTTCCAAGCTGGTATGATTGTCCACGCTAATGGCTATAATGAGGACAGTGAACCTCTTTATCTCGCTAAATGAGCCAAGCTTTCCAATCTCTCATTCTAGATTGAGGAGGTAAGTCTTGATTTGAAGCTATAAATTGGTCTGCTTACAAATTTGTTTCCTCCACAATTCTCCTTAGGATAGTGTTATCGAGAAAAAGCTGAGCAAAGTCAATGGGCGCTTTTCCTTCCATATCAACTGTGCAACCAGATGTCTGCCTGAATGAGATTACCACTGGAGCTGCTGGCACTGGAGCTGCTGGCACTGGAGCTGGTGGCACTGGAGCTGCTTGAACTGGAGTTGCTTGAACTTTCACTGGAGCTACTCCTACGACCTTCTTCATCGTTACACTATCCACAACATCTTCACCATCCTCCACACCCTCTTTACCATCCTCCACACCTTCACAATAATTCTCATCAATATATCCACCAAAATCATCATCACTGTCATCTCTTTTTAACATACACAGCACTTCGGCTCTATTATAATAATTATCTATCCATCACTTGTATTCAGCACAATACTCTATCAAACATTTAGAGTGAAGGTACATAACCACCTTACATAACCACGCTTTGTCCAAAGATAGTTGATAATTCCAGGTCAGTACAAGTGAATTAAACACTGTGAGCAGCTGTACCAATAAGCAGACAATAGGCAGATGCTTCAGTGAGTGGCTGTATTGATAAGCAGCACCTTACTGCGAGTCAATAAAGCATTAGTCCTTTACAGACATATATATATGTCCACCACGTATGAGTGCAATTTTTGTTGGACATATATATATGTCCACCGCAGTCAAAGAGTTAACTATATGTTAACTATAATGGCAAAAAGACAATGTTTCTCTTTGGAGGAGGTCCTCAAGGCATTGGGAGATGGGGACTTGGATGAGCCATTTACTGATGGAAGTGATGAGGAATTTGAAGGCCTGCAGGAAGGTAAGGAAATTTTAGTGAACAAATGTATATAATTATATATATATAATATATTTAGACATGGAAGAGGAAGATGCTCATTCCTTCACGATTCCTGCCGCATTACACACGACACCTTTACCCAACCCATCGACCCAAGTACATTTTAATGCCGCTTTTACCACACCCATCTCAGTAAAAGATTCCGTGGTTGCTTCCACATCAGACTCTGCAAACACTACTGCTATCTGCCACCTTTTATATCGACAACATGCACTTCCATATCTACTTCAGTATCGACCACACCCCAGCCTCAAACCACATCATTATTGGCCACAATGACATCCACTCCTGCCTCGACTTACATTAGAATCAACCACACCCATGCCTCAACCAACATCAGTATCAACCACACCTACTTACCCACCCCAGCCCCAACTCAACATTATAGAGACTCAACAACAGATCCAACCATCACCCTCTTTCATTCCTTCCACTGCCACCTACTCAGCCTTGCCATCCACTGTCTCTTCTACACAGACATTGCCTCCAGTTTGGTCACCAAACCTAGTGACACCTACAATTCATCCATTCACATATTCCGTAGGACCTACAGTTCCTATACCGGAATCACCACTGGAGGTATTTGAATTTTTTTAACACCTAACATAGTGGAAGAGATAGGGGATCAAACAAATAAGAATGCTGAAGAAGTCATGGGTGCTGAAGCCTAAGTTTCTTGGAAAGAAATTACAGAGGATGATATACGAGCATTCATAGGCTTCAGCATCCTTATGGGAATTAATCACCAGCCATCCACAGACGACTATTGGAAGAGGGACCCCATCCACAATTATAAACCTATATCCCAAAGAATATCCAGGGATAGGTACACGACTATTACAAGATTTTTACATTTTGTAGACAATTGTACACTTTCCCCAAGGGGCAGTGAAAATTCCAACCTCTTGTCAGCCATTTTAAACCAAAAATTTCATAAATATACAGGCCAAACTGTGAGATTGCAATCGATGAGGCTATGATCAACTTTCAAGGTCATTCATCACTGAAGCCATTGAAACCCATCAAAAGAGGAATCAAGGTGTGGGTTCGGGTTGATAGCCGAAACGGTTTTTTCCACACAGTTAGAGATTTACACGGGGAAAAGAAAGGTGCAGTTGAACACCACTTGGGGGCAAGAGTGGTCAAGGACATAACTGAGGACCTACAGGGCAAGTGGCACGTGCACGTTTACTTTGACAGCATTTTTACCTCGCATAGTCTGTTGGTTGATTTGGAGAGGAGAGGGATCTATCAGTCTCCATGCTCTGCAAACGATGTAAAGGGGGGAGTGGTTTTAGGAAAAAGAGGCGGTACATTTCAATGCCTAATGAAAAAGGTCATTGAATAGCCCAGGGCTTCCTCTAGCCACTGGTACCAATTTCAAATCATTAGCACTTAGCAATCTCGAGTTATTTAGGCTGAGGTTTTTGACATTCGTGTTGTTGAGGTCCCTCCACTTTAGGGTCTAACTTGCCCATAGTTATACCTATGAAACATATTTTAGTATCAAATGAGAGCACACAGAGAGACCTCTCTTTTTAGCTATATATGATGTCCATACCATGAAGTTTGCACAATCTACGGAGCTCTAAAGTTGTAACCATAAGTAAAATTAAAAAAATTCAACTAGTCCCCCGCATAGGTGTTCCTGTGGCCTCGAGATGCACGTACAAAACTCAGTATTATACCTCGAGTTCAACTTAGCTAAGCTAGCAGCTATGCGTTCCAAATATAAAAATTATTTATAGCATACCCTTCTTTCTCCATTTCTAGCGCGTGGAATCATCTTCTGTCCAGCAGCTTCCAAGGCTCAGGCGAGTGTAGCAGGATACGCCATCGAAAGTTTCTGAAGAATAAAAGAACTCCGATCTAAACATCTCAACACCACAACAATAGTGGACATGGCAGAGATAGAAGACCTGACCAGGCAACATCTCAACACCACACCAATAGTGGACATGGCAGAGATAGATGACCTGACCAGGCAACATCTCAACACCACACCAATAGTGGACATGGCAGACATACAAGACCTGACCAGACAACATCTCAACACCACACCAATAGTTCACTACAACGCACACAGCTCAAAATAATATAATAATAATAGCAACCCTTTACCAGATATCCAGGTTACCTTAGATATATATACGATGAGAGAAGAGGGCAGAGAGGAGGGAGGAGGAGATGGAGGAGGAGAGGAAGAATATATCCCCTCCTTACTACAGTATACACAGAATTTAGTGATGAGTTGAGTTGAACTCGAGCTTATAGCAGTGCAGACCCTTTACCTTGCAGGGTATCTCTCTCCATGGCATCGAGGTCAGCCATGTGCTTCCTCAACCTCCCCCTCTCACCATATACACTCCCCACCATCTCACACAACCTACACACACACACACAGGGCAGGAAGAGCATGGCAACAAGAGAGGCAGTGAGCTCACCACATTGGCAGAGAGAAAACCTCCCTTTGAATAATATTCCATGTATACATTTTAGTAATCCAATCACCATTCTAGTAAACTCTGAATATCACACATAAATCTAGTAAACTAGCTGAAGACACCTTTTGTAGCTAAAACTGGATGTGTGTATATGTTTACCTGTTTGTCTCATTGAGATCATAGGTCAGAGTCATGGGAGAAGCACTAGCTCTTCAGTTCACTTATCTATTACAATGGGAGTGGTGTGTGTGTGGGTGTGGGTGTGTATGGGTGGGGGGGGGTGGGGGGAGGAGATAGAGTGAGGAGCTTCTATAGTAGTCATAGGCTGGTGGTGTGTGTGTGTGGTGTGCTGCATATAGAGATGCTCAACTCATTGCGGAGATCTTCAATGATGACCTTGTAGTTAGACAAGTGATAATCCACCTTCAGCACGTTACGCACCAGCTGCAAGCAATCAACCACAACAATGACAACAACAACAATGACAACACCACAACAACAATGACAACAGTGACAACACCACAGCAACAATGACAACAACAATGACAACAACAACAAAACAATGACGACACAATGACAACACCACAGCAACAATGACAACAACATTGACAACAACAAAACAATGACGACACAATGACAACACCACAACAACCATGACAACAACAACAAAACAATGACGACACAATGACAACACCACAGCAACAATGACAACAACAATGACAACAACAAAACAATGACGACACAATGACAACACCACAGCAACAATGACAACAACAATGACAACAACAACAAAACACTGACGACACAATGACAACACCACAACAACCATGACAACAACAACAAAACAATGACGACACAATGACAACAACAACAAAACAATGACGACACAATGACAACACCACAGCAACAATGACAACAACAATGACAACAACAAAACAATGACGACACAATGACAACACCACAGCAACAATGACAACAACAATGACAACAACAAAACACAGACGACAATGACAACACCACAACAACCATGACAACAACAACAAAACAATGACGACACAATGACAACAACACAGCAACAATGACAACAACAATGACAACAACAAAACACAGACGACACAATGACAACACCACAACAACCATGACAACAACAACAAAACAATGACGACACAATGAAAACACCACAGCAACAATGACAACAACATTGACAACAACAATGACAACAACAACAAAACACTGACGACACAATCACAACACCACAACAACAACAAAACAATGATGACACAATGACAACACCACAACAATGAAAACAACAACAAAACAATGACGACACAATGACAACACCACAGCAACAATGACAACAACAATGACAACAACAACAAAACACTGACGACACAATGACAACACCACAACAACAATGACAACAACAACACAATGACGACACAATTACAACACCACAATAATGACAACAACAATAACACAACGACAACACCACAACAACGACAACACAACAACAATGGCAACACAACAACAATGACAACACAACAACAACGACACCACCACAACAACAATGACAACACAACAACAATGACAACACAACAACAACGACAACACCACAACAACAATGGCAACACAACAACAATGACAACACCACAACAATGTCCACAGAACTAGCCGCTTGGCTTGGCAGCCCAGATTGTGTGTGTGTGTGTGTGTGTCCTCTCACCCACAAGAGAGAGTGTGTGTGTGTGTGTGTGTGTGTGTCCTCTCACCCACCAGAGAGAGTGTGTGTGTGTGTGTATGTGTGTCCTCTCACCCACCAGAGAGAGTGTGTGTGTGTGTGTGTGTGTGTCCTCCCACCCACCAGAGAGAGAGTGTGTGTGTGTGTGTGTGTGTCCTCTCACCCACCAGAGAGAGTGTGTGTGTACCTTGCCAGAAGCCACGGCGTTGATACAGTTCCGGAGTGCCAATAACGAGTGATTTATGTTGGCTCCTTCTCTGAGGTGCGTGCCTCTATTAGATGTCACAGTAGCACGCTCCGAGCCAGCCAGGTCTATCATAGACATATTGTGCATCACCTCTGCATTCAGACCGGCTGTACGAGTCCTCTGCTCCACTAACACCTAGGCAACCACATGACACACCATCACATGTCACATGCAATCACATGTCATACACCATTACATATCACACACCATCACATGTCACACGCCATCCCATGTCACACCATCACATGTCACACACCATCACATGTCACACACCATCACATGTCACACACCATCACATGTCACACACCATCACATGTCACACCATCACATGTCACACACCATCACATGTCACACCATCACATGTCACACGCCATCACATGTCACACACCATCACATGTCACACACCATCACGTCACACCATCACATGTCACACTCCATCACATGTCACACACCATCACATGTCACACACCATCACATGTCACACACCATCACATGTCACACACCATCACATGTCACACACCATCACATGTCACACACCATCACATATCACACGCCATCACATGTCACACGCCATCACATGTCACACACCATCACATGTCACACACCATCACATGTCACACACCATCACACGCCATCACATGTCACACACCATCATGTGTCACACACCATAACGTGCCACACGCCATAAAGTATCACACACCATCACATGTCACACACCATCACATGTCACACACCATCACCTGTCACACACCATCACATGTCACACACCATCACATGTCACACACCATCACTTGTCACACACCATCACATGTCACACGCCATCACATGTCACACCCATCATATGTCACATACCATCACATGTCACACACCATCACATGTAACACACCATCACATGTCACACCATCACATGTCACACACCATCACATGTCACACACCATCACATGTCACACGCCATCACATGTCACACACTATCATGTGTCACACACCATAACGTATCACACACCATCACATGTCACACACCATCACATGACACACACCATCACATGTCACACACCATCACATGTCACACACCATCACATGTCACACCAGATCATGTCAGACAGGTGGTTGTGGGTGGCATGGTGTCAAGAGTGAGCTCTGATGTGTGAAGGTGCTAATGACTGACTAGACATGTCTTCTCCCTGTGCGCTGTATCCTATTCCCATTCCCCCTCGCCAGCATGGCAAGGATCTCCTCCACATCATTGGGGGTGTGGTAGCTCAGACCTGAGCTCATGTGCATGTATATATAGTGTGTGAAAGGAGGATGCTGCTGGTGTTCTCCCCACTCATGTGCATGTATATATAGTGTGTGTTAAAGAAATAAAGGATAACAGGACTCTATCCAACTAGACCACGGCCAGTTAGATGGCGCCAATCATTGCACTGATTTCCAAAGCAGTACAATATTGGTGAACATGATAAACATGAAGGGTCGTTTAACATGGGGGTGTGGTCTACGTGGGCACGATCTTCTTTCCTTTCTTTCTTTAACAGGCCAATCCAATATTTTAAAATAAAAACGTTTTGGTTTCTTGTTTCAGTCATTTTATTTCTTTGTTTTATTTCTGTATGTTCTAGTTGAGCAGAGGAGGACTACGCCTAGTCAGAGCTTCAGGGGTCTCCAGGGCTTTTAATTCTAACTTGATTATTGCTGTTGAACATTACACTTATCAGCACATGCCATGTCTCGTTGCTATTGCTGATTGTACACAATGTAGGATCAGCTACAGCCTCCTTCCTACGTTTATGATTATATTTGAAGCCACATGCTCTATGCCTAGCTCTATGTATTTGATTGGTCAGAATGAACAGACAGAGCTGGGCATATAACAATTAGATTGTTCACTTCTGATGTTTGTGTTGCTGGTGTTTGGAGAATAATAAGACTTCACTAACTCTGGTGGCAGCATATATCTCTGGGATTCTCAGGCAAGATAGCTGGGTGGGCATTGTGAGGTTGAGTTAGGTCTAAGATAGTGTGTGGTACTAGAAGAGTCTAACAATATATATATATTTGTCTTGTTAATAAATGCCTTTTTTTCTTTTCTTACACGTGTAACTGACAGAGGCTTCTGTTAGTAAGGCTATTGGAGAAGTGGAAGCAGAAGCATCTGTCAAGGCTACAGCTAAGAAATACCATCTATCAGTCTCCATGCTCTGCAAACGATGTCTAGTTGAAAAGGGGGGAGTGGTTTTGGGCAAAAGAGGCGGTACATTTCAATGCCTAATGAAAAAGGTCATTGAATAGCCCAGGGCTTCCTCTAGCCACTGGTACCAATTTCAATCTTTAGCACTTAGCAATCTGGAGTTATTTAGGCTGAGGTTTTTGACATTCGTGTTTTTGAGGTCACTCCACTTTAGGGTCTAGTAACTTGCCCATAGTTATACCTATGAAACATATTTTAGTAGCAAAAGAGAGCACACAGAGAGACCTATCTTTTGAGCTATATATGAAACCCATACCATGAAGTTTGCAGAATCTACGGAGCTCTAAAGTTGTAACCATAAGTAAAATAAAAAAATGCAACTGTTTCCCCACAGAGGTGTCTCTATTGACTAGTTCAGTACAAGTGTCTCGGGTTCTTAACCGATTAAGCGCCATAAGCGCCATATGGCGCAAAGGGAAATCGGACTCGCGAAAAAAATTATATAAAAATATATATTTGAACTAAGTGCCAAATTCTTGTTGCTGCACATGCCCAAAAGAATGCTGAATCATTCTAAAAACGTCATTTACACGTGCTGCTATATGTGCCGGCCGCGCCCCGCTTTTTGCTCATAACTTCGGTTTTCAAGATGGCGAGGATGCTTTGTTTTGTACGAAGTAACTTTTCTTCTTTTTGACGATGACACTAGCGGCTCTGGCTCGGATTCTGGTGGGAAAGAAGGCCAGAGATATATGCCTACCATGGTTGTGCCCTGGATCCCCTGGCTCTAAGTCAAAATGCTCGGGTGGAAGGATTTCTCGATGGTATGTTTGTTTCTACCTTAGCGCTTGGTTGCCATTGTATTCCACAATCTTCTGATTCGCTAACCAAACTGTAGCCTATTCTTGTGTTTTTTGAGGATATAAATATTTCTAACGTAGCAGTTGAAGAAGATTAGTTATAGCCATAAATGTAGGTTGAGCTTTTTTATTACTTATCAAATTTGAATTTGAATTTTCAAAAAAAACGTTCGTATAAGGTTTATGTTATCAACTTTTCTTTCTTGGCAGTCCGTTGGAGATGAAGGTGATCCATTGTTACCATCTACTTGTGGGAGCTCTGGACTTAGTGTAGGTTGGTACAAAGGAAATTTTGTAGAGTTACTATTATATATTTCCTTTCAGCCTCTAAAGAAGAGAGTGACCATTTGAACACTCCTTCCTTACCATCTACTGACCCTCCATCCTTATTACCATCTACTGACCCTCCATCCTTATTACCATCTACTGACCCTCCATCCTTACCATCTACTGACCCTCCATCCTTACTATCTACTGACCCTCCATCCTTACTATCTACTGACCCTCCGTCCTTACAATCTGCTACAGGGGACTCTTCTGGAATAAGTAAGTTATCAAAATTGATATTTGAATATTTGTTTGTATACATATTTATGTGTTACAGAGAATGTGAGGTGTGGTGCTATAGTAGAGGTTCATGTAGTACTACTAGTCCACCACCACAAGGTACTGGTAATAGGCAGGCCCAGTCCCGAGTTTGTAGTAGTAAGGCTAGCTCATCTAGCACTAGTTATCAGATAATACCAGTCGAAGGTCTGCTGGAGAAAAAAAGAGACAATTCTGGCCCAAACTCAGCTTTGCTCGGTGTAACAAGTTCGTTACTAGGTGCTTTTTATCTTTTTTTAAAACTATTGACGTGTGGGACCTCCATGTGAGAGAGACTAATATGTATGTTTCTAGGGTGGGGCTCCCCCATAATTGGCATGATACATGTGAAGAAGAAATGGAGGCTTTTGTAGAACTTTTGATTGTTATGGGCATTTCAAAACTTCCCCATATAGACATGTACTGGTCCTGTGAATATCCTGATTTGTCATGTAGTTTGGTGAGTAGAGTAATGCCCCTTTGGAGGTTTAGGCAGTTGATGCGGCTACATGCATGTCAACTCCATTGCTAGCTCACAGGTAACATCTGGTAATCCCAATTATGATAGGCTGTATAAGCTTTGAAAGCGAGTATTGTTTGCATCAGGAGCTTAGCATTGATGAAGCCATGATTCCCTATCAAGGGAGGCTTGGCTTCAAGCAATATATGAAGGATGAGCCTACGAAATGGGGCATAAAAGTATTTGTGCTTTTGGATGCAAGGAATGGTTATATTTATCGATTACAAATTTATACTGGGAAGAATGTGGAAACAGGAGATAGTACAGGTTTGTGTAGTCGGGTAGTGTTAGATTTGTTGGAGGGATTTGAGCACAAGAACTTTCAGGTATACATGGATAACTTTTATACAAGTCCTAATTTATTTCACACAATGACTATTAGAGGGGTTGGTGCATGTGGCACAGCTAGGCCTAATAGGAAAAACTTTCCTAAGGAGTTACTTACAAAGTGGAAGAATAGAGGAAAATATGATTACAGATCAAATAGTTCACTCCTGGCTTTAGTGGGTAGACAAGGGTGTGATTGACATGATGACTAATATGCATGCAGCTTTGTGGCAAGGACAACAACCAACTGTGAAACATCATCAGCTTGATGGTTCTCGACTGAATGTGTCTTGCCCCCCTCCCTGTTTACCTGATTATCAATCATTCATGAGGGGTGTCTACCAAATATGCAAACACCCCCTTCCACCATCTCTTTGATTTTCTACCGAAATTGTAGTAGCCCATTCTTTGGTCTGCTCTGGTAGAAGTTTTTTTTTTGAACGCCTTTATTGAATGCCTTTATCCGTTTTCTTTTTCAAACACTTCTCTACATAAGAGGCAGGATAGTTATTTAGATCTTCGGATTAGCTTAGTAAAAACATTGATTGGTTCCTATTCTTCTCGCTGGCGTATAGGCCTTGTATGTTTCCTACATCCCAGCTAGAACGTCTCAATTTGCAACTAGGTCATTTCCCCCTTCTACTTCTGTTTGGTGTGCATAAAAATGGTTGGAGGCATGAAAGCCTAAATGAGTGTGGTTACTGTAGGTTCATTTGTGCATTGGATCTGACCGTATCATACCTTGGTGGAATATTAGTGTTGCATGTATTCTCTTTGTTCTCGTGACCATGAAATATAAGTTGTGTATGGTGTATGTCCGTGCCTCTTGGTAAAAAGTGTGGATACTTGTGTCTAATAATGCATTTTTCTCTATTGTTGTGTCTTTGTGTTCTAGATGCCTGGGAAGTGTTGATAGAGCCTGGTCTTGCCCTTCTACACACACACACACAACATGTATTACAATGCTACTCTCTCACTCTCCTTCATTCTTCATCAAATTACCCACCCACATTCTACCCACACACACATACTTTTTCTATTCAAATATTCGATTCTTATATTGTCTGTTCAAAATGTTTTGTCTTAGGAAGTTTTAGGATTGTTATTGTCTTGATTCTGTGTCAAATTATATGAATATGCCCAAATATATGGTATATAAATGTTGGTTCAATTTTGAAAAGCTTGCCAAATGCTGGATATTTGGTCCTTGGGTTTCATTAAAAAATCAGGATGTACAGCAATCACTGGGCTTCCATATGAACGAGGTTTCCTGTGCTGATGTCCTATAAGAAGCTCGAGGGGAAAATTAGTAATTAAATCGTTAATTATTTTACCGCGGGTACTAGGAAAGTCGGCGCTTAATCGGTTAATTCAGCTTAAGTCGCTCTGTGGCCTAGTACATCATATGTGTCTATGAGGCTTAGTTCACTTTCCCCAAGGGGCAGTGAAAATTATGACAGGCTGGGGAAAATCCAACCTCTTGTCAGCCATTTTCAACACAATTTTTCATCAATAAAGTCCGAACTGCGAGATTGCAATCGATGAGGCTATGATCAACTTTCAAGGTCATTCATCACTGAAGCAATACATGCCATTGAAACCCATCAAAAGAGGAATCAAAGCGTGGGTTCGGGATGATAGCCGAAACGGTTTTTTCCACACAGTTAGAGATTTACACGGGGAAAAGAAAGGTGCAGTTGAACACCACTTGGGGGCAAGAGTGGTCAAGGAACTAACTGAGGACCTACAGGGCAAGTGGCACATGCACGTGTACTTTGACAGCTTTTTTTACCTCGCATAGTCTGTTGGTTGATTTGGAGAGGAGAGGGAGTTATGGATGTGGGACAGCCAGGAAAGATAGGCGTGGTTTACCCGAGGAGCTGGAGAAAGGCAAATTCAAGAAAAGGTAAAATGTGCACTAGATTAACACAAGTTAGTTTATGCCACAAACATTTTGGTGTTGTATATCAGTTCATGCATGTTATTTACCACAACTATGAGATACTCATTATATGAACTTCTAAACATTTTTAGGGGCCAGTCACTAACCACGCAATGTGGAAAAGTGTGTGCAAATGCATGGCAGGACCAAAAAATCTGAAAGTCATGATTATGTACACCAACAGCGACCCCAAGAGCGTCACCTCAGTCATTCGGCATACAAACAATGGCTGCAGAGAGGAAATAAGCTGCCCCTTAGCTATCCAGTCCTACAATAAATACATGGGAGGAGGGGATCAGATCAGAGGATATTATAGGTGCAGGGTGAAAACCTACAAAGACATATTTAACTTTCTGATCGATGTGGCCATAACAAACGCCTTCATTCTACCCAAAGATGGTCAGGAAGCGGAAGTGAACTTACGATCAAGAAGTTCAGGATTCAGTTAGCCAAGGAGATAATTGGAAGTTATTGTAGCCGACGCAGAGCTGGGTGTGGCTCCATTATCAAGAGTCTTCCTTTCCTCCACTTCCCAATAAAGAACCCTGTAACCTCTGGGAAGCGCAGTCGAGGACGTTGCACTTACTGCTACCAGCAACAAAAGAGATCGGACAGCCAGTGGTACTGAGAGGATTGTGGCATATGGCTATGCCACACTGGAATTGCGAGCACCGACTGCTACCTATTGTGGCACAAAAACAAATTATAGTCATGTTATTGGAATATAACCTTCTCTCTCCATATGTACCAATGTACTACATTGTATTCATATAAAATGATATTTTTTGGCGTGTAATCAAATACAGCACGTTGCCATTCATCAACCACTTTAGTTATTGCAATTTGGTTTCACTCGAATCACAACTGTTAGCTTTGACAAGCTACAAACCAATTTACAGCTTTTGATTTTTTTAAATTAGTTGTGGGTGTCTGCCAAACAGAGGAGGGTCCTGCCTTGGATGTTTTAACATGCATCTTCTGACAAAACATGCCTCTAGAGATATTTTATATATCATTGGAAAGCACATAGAACAAGCAACAATTTGAGCATAAAATTATCCACACAAAACAATTATAAAAAAAGTTATTGGCAGTCAAAAGTCAACAACGTTTTTAGCCAGTCTTCAGATAGAGCCCCTCCTTAAGTCGCTCTGTGGCCTAGTGTGTCTATGAGGCTTAGTTCGGCAAAGGTGTCTCTGTAGACTAGTTCATCATAGGTGTCTCCGTTGTTTAGTTCAGTATAGGTGACTATGTGGCTTAGTTCAGCATAAGTGTCTCGGTGGCTTAATTCAGCATTGGTATCTCTGTGTCTTAATTCAGCGAAGGTGTCTCAGTGGCCTAGTTAAATCGTTAATCACAAAAAAAAAAAATCGAGCACCATGAGGTGCATATGTTACAGTTGCAGGTATAGAGGTGCATGTATAGAGGTGCATGTATAGAGGTGCATGTATAGAGGTATAGTGGTATAGAGGTGCATGTATAGAGGATTATGTACCAATGTACTACATTGTATTCATATCAAATGATATGTAATACCTGTGAGAAAGTGGCAAATTCAGGTTGCTTCATAGTTCAGGGGGTTATAGGGTTTCTTATTTCAGCTCCACTGCTCTCTCCTTTTCATGCCCACCCATGGGGGGTGATGGTAGGTTAGCAGGACATTGTATTGGGACTTGATAGACAAAGAACCTATGGATGCACATAAAAAACTCAGTATCATACCTACAGTAGCTTAGCTAACAGCTATGCGTTCCAAATATAAAAATTATTTATAGCGTACCTTTCTTTCTCCAGCAGCTTCCAAGGCTCAGGCGAGTGTAGCAGGTCACGCCATCGAAAGTTTCTGAAGAATAAAAGAACTCCGATCTTTAGCTGAACATTCGATTATACTCTTTGGTACTGGATTTATGGATGTGGGACTGCCAGGAAAGACAAGCATGGTTTCCCTGAGTAGCTGGAGAAAGCAAAATTCAAGAAAAGTCAACAACAATGACAACAACAACAAAACACTGACGACACAATCAAAACACCACAAAAACAATGACAACAACAACAAAACAATGATGACACAATGACAACACCACAGCAACAATGACAACAACAATGACAACAACAAAACACTGACGACACAATGACAACACCACAGCAACAATGACAACAACAACAAAACACTGACGACACAATGACAACACCACAACAACAATGACAACAACAACACAATGACGACACAATGACAACAACACAATAATGACAACAACAATGATAACACAACAACAACGACAACACCACAACAACAATGACAACACAACAATAGCAACACAACAGCAATGACAACACCACAACAATGTCCACAGAACTAGCCGCTTGGCTTGGCAGCCCAGAGTGTGTGTGTGTGTGTGTGTGTCCTCTCACCCACCAGAGAGAGAGAGTGTGTGTGTGTGTGTGTGTGTCCTCTCACCCACCAGAGAGAGTGTGTGTGTGTGTGTGTGTCCTCTCACCCACCAGAGAGAGTGTGTGTGTGTGTGTGTGTCCTCTCACCCACCAGAGAGAGTGTGTGTGTGTGTGTGTCCTCTCACCCACCAGAGAGAGTGTGTGTGTACCTTGCCAGAAGCCAGGGCGTTGATACAGTTCCCGAGTGCCAATAACGAGTGATTTATGTTGGCTCCTTCTCCGAGGAGCGTGCCTCTATTAGATGTCACAGTAGCACGCTCCGAGCCAGCCAGGTCTATCATAGACATCTTGTGCATCACCTCTGCATTCAGACCAGCTGTACGAGCCCTCTGCTCCACTAACATCTAGGCAACCACATGACACACCATCACATGTCACATGCAATCACATCTCACACACCATTACATGTCATACACCATCACATGTCACACACCATCACATGTCACACACCATCACATGTCACACCATCACATGTCACACACCATCACATGTCACACCATCACATGTCACACACCATCACATGTCACACCATCACATGTCACACGCCATCACATGTCACACACCATCACATGTCACACACCAGCACATGTCACACACCATCACATGTCACACACCATCACATGTCACACACCATCACATGTCACACTCCATCACATGTCACACACCACATGTCACACACCATCACATGTCACACACCATCACATGTCACACACCATCACATGTCATACGCCATCACACGTCACACACCATCACATGTCACACACCATCACATGTCACACGCCATCACATGTCACACACCATCACGTGTCACACACCATAACGTGCCACACGCCATAACGTATCACACACCATCACATGTCACACACCATCACATGTCACACACCATCACCTGTCACACACCATCACATGTCACACACCATCACATGTCACACACCATCACATGTAACACACCATCACATGTCACACACCATCACATGTCACACACCATCACATGTCACACGCCATCACATGTCACACACTATCATGTGTCACACACCATAACGTATCACACACCATCACATGTCACACACCATCACATGACACACACCATCACATGTCACACACCATCACATGTCACACACCATCACATGTCACACCAGATCATGTCAGTCAGGTGGTTGTGGGTGGCATGGTGTCAAGAGTGAGCTCTGATGTGTGAAGGTGCTAATGACTGACTAGACATGTCTTCTCCCTGTGTGCTGTATCCTATTCCCATTCCCCCTCGCCAGCATGGCAAGGATCTCCTCCACATCATTGGGGGTGTGGTAGCTCAGACCTGAGCTCATGTGCATGTACATATATAGTGTGTGAAAGGAGGATGCTGCTGGTGTTCTCCCCACTCATGTGCATGTATATATAGTGTGTGTTAAAGAAATAAAGGATAACAGGACTCTATCCAACTAGACCACGGCCACGGCCAGTTAGATGGCGCCAATCATTGCACTGATTTCCAAAGCAGTACAATATTGGTGAACATGATAAACATGAAGGGTCGTTTAACATGGGGGTGTGGTCTACGTGGGCACGATCTTCTTTCCTTTCTTTCTTTAACAGGCCAATCCAATATTTTAAAATAAAAACGTTTTTGGTTTCTTATTTCTTTGTTTTATTTCTGTATGTTCTAGTTGAGCAGAGGAGGACTACGCCTAGTCAGAGCTTCAGGGGTCTCCAGGGCTTTTAATTCTAACTTGATTATTGCTGTTGAACAAACATTACACTTATCAGCACATGCCATGTCTCGTTGCTATTGCTGATTGTACACAATGTAGGATCAGCTACAGCCTCCTTCCTACGTTTATGATTATATTTGAAGCCACATGCTCTATGCCTAGCTCTATGTATTTGATTGGTCAGAATGAACAGACAGAGCTGGGCATATAACAATTAGTTAGTCCTGATTGTTCACTTCTGATGTTTGTGTTGCTGGTGTTTGGAGAATAATAAGACTTCACTAACTCTGGTGGCAGCATATATCTCTGGGATTCTCAGGCAAGATAGCTGGGTGGGCATTGTGAGGTTGAGTTAGGTCTAAGATAGTGTGTGGTACTAGAAGAGTCTAACAATATATATATATTTGTCTTGTTAATAAATGCCTTTTTTTCTTTTCTTACACGTGTAACTGACAGAGGCTTCTGTTAGTAAGGCTATTGGAGAAGTGGAAGCAGAAGCATCTGTCAAGGCTACAGCTAAGAAATACCATCTATCAGTCTCCATGCTCTGCAAACGATGTCTAGTTGAAAAGGGGGGAGTAGTTTTGGGCAAAAGAGGCGGTACATTTCAATGCCTAATGAAAAAGGTCATTGAATAGCCCAGGGCTTCCTCTAGCCACTGGTACCAATTTCAATCTTTAGCACTTAGCAATCTGGAGTTATTTAGGCTGAGGTTTTTGACATTCGTGTTTTTGAGGTCACTCCACTTTAGGGTCTAGTAACTTGCCCATAGTTATACCTACAGTGTATGAAACATATTTTAGTAGCAAAAGAGAGCACACAGAGAGACCTCTCTTTTGATCTATATATGAAGTCCATACCATGAAGTTTGCAGAATCTACGGAGCTCTAAAGTTGTAACCATAAGTAAAATAAAAAAATGCAACTGTTTCCCCACAGAGGTGTCTCTATTGACTAGTTCAGTACAAGTGTCTCGGGTTCTTAACCGATTAAGCGCCATAAGCGCCATATGGCGCAAAGGGAAATCGGACTCGCGAAAAAAATTATATAAAAATATATATTTGAACTAAGTGCCAAATTCTTGTTGCTGCACATGCCCAAAAGAATGCTGAATCATTCTAAAAACGTCATTTACACGTGCTGCTATATGTGCCGGCCGCGCCCCGCTTTTTGCTCATAACTTCGGTTTTCAAGATGGCGAGGATGCTTTGTTTTGTACGAAGTAACTTTTCTTCTTTTTGACGATGCCACTAGCGGCTCTGGCTCGGATTGTGGTGGGAAAGAAGGCCAGAGATATATGCCTACCATGGTTGTGCCCTGGATCCCCTGGCTCTAAGTCAAAATGCTCGGGTGGAAGGATTTCTCGATGGTATGTTTGTTTCTACCTTAGCGCTTGGTTGCCATTGTATTCCACAATCTTCTGAGATAATTCGCTAACCAAACTGTAGCCTATTCTTGTGTTTTTTGAGGATATAAATATTTCTAACGTAGCAGTTGAAGAAGATTAGTTATAGCCATAAATGTAGGTTGAGCTTTTTTTATTACTTATCAAATTTGAATTTGAATTTTCAAAAAAAACGTTCGTATAAGGTTTATGTTATCAACTTTTCTTTCTTGGCAGTCCGTTGGAGATGAAGGTGATCCATTGTTACCATCTACTTGTGGGAGCTCTGGACTTAGTGTAGGTTGGTACAAAGGAAATTTTGTAGAGTTACTATTATATATTTCCTTTCAGCCTCTAAAGAAGAGAGTGACCATTTGAACACTCCTTCCTTACCATCTACTGACCCTCCATCCTTATTACCATCTACTGACCCTCCATCCTTATTACCATCTACTGACCCTCCATCCTTACCATCTACTGACCCTCCATCCTTACTATCTACTGACCCTCCGTCCTTACAATCTGCTACAGGGGACTCTTCTGGAATAAGTAAGTTATCAAAATTGATATTTGAATATTTGTTTGTATACATATTTATGTGTTACAGAGAATGTGAGGTGTGGTGCTATAGTAGAGGTTCATGTAGTACTACTAGTCCACCACCACAAGGTACTGGTAATAGGCAGGCCCAGTCCCGAGTTTGTAGTAGTAAGGCTAGCTCATCTAGCACTAGTTATCAGATAATACCAGTCGAAGGTCTGCTGGAGAAAAAAAGAGACAATTCTGGCCCAAACTCAGCTTTGCTCGGTGTAACAAGTTCGTTACTAGGTGCTTTTTATCTTTTTTTAAAACTATTGACGTGTGGGACCTCCATGTGAGAGAGACTAATATGTATGTTTCTAGGGTGGGGCTCCCCCATAATTGGCATGATACATGTGAAGAAGAAATGGAGGCTTTTGTAGAACTTTTGATTGTTATGGGCATTTCAAAACTTCCCCATATAGACATGTACTGGTCCTGTGAATATCCTGATTTGTCATGTAGTTTGGTGAGTAGAGTAATGCCCCTTTGGAGGTTTAGGCAGTTGATGCGGCTACATGCATGTCAACTCCATTGCTAGCTCACAGGTAACATCTGGTAATCCCAATTATGATAGGCTGTATAAGCTTTGAAAGCGAGTATTGTTTGCATCAGGAGCTTAGCATTGATGAAGCCATGATTCCCTATCAAGGGAGGCTTGGCTTCAAGCAATATATGAAGGATGAGCCTACGAAATGGGGCATAAAAGTATTTGTGCTTTTGGATGCAAGGAATGGTTATATTTATCGATTACAAATTTATACTGGGAAGAATGTGGAAACAGGAGATAGTACAGGTTTGTGTAGTCGGGTAGTGTTAGATTTGTTGGAGGGATTTGAGCACAAGAACTTTCAGGTATACATGGATAACTTTTATACAAGTCCTAATTTATTTCACACAATGACTATTAGAGGGGTTGGTGCATGTGGCACAGCTAGGCCTAATAGGAAAAACTTTCCTAAGGAGTTACTTACAAAGTGGAAGAATAGAGGAAAATATGATTACAGATCAAATAGTTCACTCCTGGCTTTAGTGGGTAGACAAGGGTGTGATTGACATGATGACTAATATGCATGCAGCTTTGTGGCAAGGACAACAACCAACTGTGAAACATCATCAGCTTGATGGTTCTCGACTGAATGTGTCTTGCCCCCCTCCCTGTTTACCTGATTATCAATCATTCATGAGGGGTGTCTACCAAATATGCAAACACCCCCTTCCACCATCTCTTTGATTTTCTACCGAAATTGTAGTAGCCCATTCTTTGGTCTGCTCTGGTAGAAGTTTTTTTTTTGAACGCCTTTATTGAATGCCTTTATCTGTTTTCTTTTTCAAACACTTCTCTACATAAGAGGCAGGATAGTTATTTAGATCTTCGGATTAGCTTAGTAAAAACATTGATTGGTTCCTATTCTTCTCGCTGGCGTATAGGCCTTGTATGTTTCCTACATCCCAGCTAGAACGTCTCAATTTGCAACTAGGTCATTTCCCCCTTCTACTTCTGTTTGGTGTGCATAAAAATGGTTGGAGGCATGAAAGCCTAAATGAGTGTGGTTACTGTAGGTTCATTTGTGCATTGGATCTGACCGTATCATACCTTGGTGGAATATTAGTGTTGCATGTATTCTCTTTGTTCTCGTGACCATGAAATATAAGTTGTGTATGGTGTATGTCCGTGCCTCTTGGTAAAAAGTGTGGATACTTGTGTCTAATAATGCATTTTTCTCTATTGTTGTGTCTTTGTGTTCTAGATGCCTGGGAAGTGTTGATAGAGCCTGGTCTTGCCCTTCTACACACACACACACAACATGTATTACAATGCTACTCTCTCACTCTCCTTCATTCTTCATCAAATTACCCACCCACATTCTACCCACACACACATACTTTTTCTATTCAAATATTCGATTCCTATATTGTCTGTTCAAAATGTTTTGTCTTAGGAAGTTTTAGGATTGTTATCGTCTTGATTCTGTGTCAAATTATATGAATATGCCCAAATATATGGTATATAAATGTTGGTTCAATTTTGAAAAGCTTGCCAAATGCTGGATATTTGGTCCTTGGGTTTCATTAAAAAATCAGGATGTACAGCAATCACTGGGCTTCCATATGAACGAGGTTTCCTGTGCTGATGTCCTATAAGAAGCTCGAGGGGAAAATTAGTAATTAAATCGTTAATTATTTTACCGCGGGTACTAGGAAAGTCGGCGTTTAATCGGTTAATTCAGCTTAAGTCGCTCTGTGGCCTAGTACATCATATGTGTCTATGAGGCTTAGTTCACTTTCCCCAAGGGGCAGTGAAAATTATGACAGGCTGGGGAAAATCCAACCTCTTGTCAGCCATTTTCAACACAATTTTTCATCAATAAAGTCCGAACTGCGAGATTGAAATCGATGAGGCTATGATCAACTTTCAAGGTCATTCATCACTGAAGCAATACATGCCATTGAAACCCATCAAAAGAGGAATCAAGGTGTGGGTTCGGGATGATAGCCGAAACGGTTTTTTCACACAGTTAGAGATTTACACGGGGGAAAAGAAAGGTGCAGTTGAACACCACTTGGGGGCAAGAGTGGTCAAGGAACTAACTGAGGACCTACAGGGCAAGTGGCACATGCACGTGTACTTTGACAGCTTTTTTTACCTCGCATAGTCTGTTGGTTGATTTGGAGAGGAGAGGGAGTTATGGATGTGGGACAGCCAGGAAAGACAGGCGTGGTTTACCCGAGGAGCTGGAGAAAGGCAAATTCAAGAAAAGGTAAAATGTGCACTAGATTAACACAAGTTAGTGTTATGCCACAAACATTTTGGGGTTGTATATCAGTTCATGCATGTTATTTACCACAACTATGAGATATATACTCATTATATGAACTTCTAAAAATTTTTAGGGGCCAGTCACTAACCACGCAATGTGGAAAAGTGTGTGCAAATGCATGGCAGGACCAAAAAATCTGAAAGTCATGATTATGTACACCAACAGCGACCCCAAGAGCGTCACCTCAGTCATTCGGCATACAAACAATGGCAGCAGAGAGGAAATAAGCTGCCCCTTAGCTATCCAGTCCTACAATAAATACATGGGAGGAGGGGATCAGATCAGAGGATATTATAGGTGCAGGGTGAAAACCTACAAAGACATATTTAACTTTCTGATCGATGTGGCCATAACAAACGCCTTCATTCTACCCAAAGATGGTCAGGAAGCGGAAGTGAACTTACGATCAAGAAGTTCAGGATTCAGTTAGCCAAGGAGATAATTGGAAGTTATTGTAGCCGACGCAGAGCTGGGTGTGGCTCCATTATCAAGAGTCTTCCTTTCCTCCACTTCCCAATAAAGAACCCTGTAACCTCTGGGAAGCGCAGTCGAGGACGTTGCACTTACTGCTACCAGCAACAAAAGAGATCGGACAGCCAGTGGTACTGAGAGGATTGTGGCATATGGCTATGCCACACTGGAATTGCGAGCACCGACTGCTACCTATTGTGGCACAAAAACAAATTATAGTCATGTTATTGGAATATAACCTTCTCTCTCCATATGTACCAATGTACTACATTGTATTCATATAAAATGATATTTTTTGGCGTGTAATCAAATACAGCACGTTGCCATTCATCAACCACTTTAGTTATTGCAATTTGGTTTCACTCGAATCACAGCGTTAGCTTTGACAAGCTACAAACCAATTTACAGCTTTTGATTTTTTTAAATTAGTTGTGGGTGTCTGCCAAACGGAGGAGGGTCCTGCCTTGGATGTTTTTACATGCATCTTCTGACAAAACATGCCTCTAGAGATATTTTACATATCATTGGAAAGCACATAGAACAAGCAACAATTTGAGCATAAAATTATCCACACAAAACAATTATAAAAAAAGTTATTGGCAGTCAAAAGTCAACAACGTTTTTAGCCAGTCTTCAGATAGAGCCCCTCCTTAAGTCGCTCTGTGGCCTAGTGTGTCTATGAGGCTTAGTTCGGCAAAGGTGTCTCTGTAGACTAGTTCATCATAGGTGTCTCCGTTGTTTAGTTCAGTATAGGTGACTATGTGGCTTAGTTCAGCATAAGTGTCTCGGTGGCTTAATTCAGCATTGGTATCTCTGTGTCTTAATTCAGCGAAGGTGTCTCAGTGGCCTAGTTAAATCGTTAATCACAAAAAAATTAAATCGAGCACCATGAGGTGCATATGTTACAGTTGCAGGTATAGAGGTGCATGTATAGAGGTGTATGTATAGAGGTGCATGTATAGAGGTATAGTGGTATAGAGGTGCATGTATAGAGGTGCATGTACCAATGTACTACATTGTATTCATATCAAATGATATGTAATACCTGTGAGAAAGTGGCAAATTCAGGTTGCTTCATAGTTCAGGGGGTTATAGGGTTTCTTATTCAGCTCCACTGCTCTCTCCTTTTCATGCCCACCCATGGGGGGTGATGGTAGGTTAGCAGGACATTGTATTGGGACTTGATAGACAAAGAACCTATGGATGCACATAAAAAACTCAGTATCATACCTACAGTAGCTTAGCTAACAGCTATGCGTTCCAAATATAAAAATTATTTATAGCGTACCTTTCTTTCTCCAGCAGCTTCCAAGGCTCAGGCGAGTGTAGCAGGTCACGCCATCGAAAGTTTCTGAAGAATAAAAGAACTCCGATCTTTAGCTGAACATTCGATTATACTCTTTGGTACTGGATTTATGGATGTGGGACTGCCAGGAAAGACAAGCATGGTTTCCCTGAGTAGCTGGAGAAAGCAAAATTCAAGAAAAGTCAACAACAATGACAACAACAACAAAACACTGACGACACAATCAAAACACCACAAAAACAATGACAACAACAACAAAACAATGATGACACAATGACAACACCACAGCAACAATGACAACAACAATGACAACAACAAAACACTGACGACACAATGACAACACCACAACAACAATGACAACAACAACAAAACAATGACGACACAATGACAACACCACAGCAACAAGGACAACAACAATGACAACAACAAAACACTGACGACACAATGACAACACCACAACAACAATGAAAACAACAACAAAACAATGACGACACAATGACAACACCACAGCAACAATGACAACAACAATGACAACAACAACAAAATACTGACGATACAATGACAACACCACAACAACAATGACAACAACAATGAAAACAACAACAAAATAATGACGACACAATGACAACACCACAGCAACAATGACAACAACAATGACAACAACAACAAAACACTGACGACACAATGACAACACCACAACAACAATGACAACATCAACACAATGACGACACAATGACAACAACACAATAATGACAACAACAATGATAACACAACAACAACGACAACACCACAACAACAATGACAACACAACAATGGCAACACAACAGCAATGACAACACCACAACAATGTCCACAGAACTAGCCGCTTGGCTTGGCAGCCCAGAGTGTGTGTGTGTGTGTGTGTGTCCTCTCACCCACCAGAGAGAGTGTGTGTGTGTGTGTGTGTGTCCTCTCACCCACCAGAGAGAGAGTGTGTGTGTGTGTGTGTGTCCTCTCACCCACCAGAGAGAGAGTGTGTGTGTGTGTGTGTCCTCTCACCCACCAGAGAGAGAGTGTGTGTGTGTGTGTGTGTCCTCTCACCCACCAGAGAGAGAGAGTGTGTGTGTGTGTGTGTCCTCTCACCCACCAGAGAGAGTGTGTGTGTACCTTGCCAGAAGCCACGGCGTTGATACAGTTCCCGAGTGCCAATAACGAGTGATTTATGTTGGCTCCTTCTCCGAGGAGCGTGCCTCTATTAGATGTCACAGTAGCACGCTCCGAGCCAGCCAGGTCTATCATAGACATATTGTGCATCACCTCATCACCTCTGCATTCAGACCAGCTGTACGAGCCCTCTGCTCCACTAACACCTAGGCAACCACATGACACACCATCACATGTCACATGCAATCACATCTCACACACCATTACATGTCACACACCATCACATGTCACACACCATCACATGTCACACACCATCACATGTCACACCATCACATGTCACACACCATCACATGTCACACCATCACATGTCACACACCATCACATGTCACACGCCATCACATGTCACACACCATCACATGTCACACACCATCACATGTCACACACCATCACATGTCACACGCCATCACATGTCACACACCATCACATGTCACACTCCATCACATGTCACACACCATCACATGTCACACACCATCACATGTCACACACCATCACATGTCACACACCATCACATGTCACACACCATCACATGTCACACACCATCACATGTCACACACCATCACATGTCACACGCCATCACATGTCACACACCATCACATGTCACACACCATCACATGTCAGACACCATCACATGTCACACACCATCACATGTCACACACCATCACATGTCACACACCATCACATGTCACACACCATCACCTGTCACACACCATCACATGTCACACACCATCACGTCACACACCATCACATGTCACACACCATCACATGTCACACACCATCAGATGTCACACCCATCACATGTCACACACCACATGTCACACACCATCACATGTCACACACCATCACATGTCACACACCATCACATGTCACATGCCATCACATGTCACACACTATCATGTGTCACACACCATAACGTGCCACACGCCATAACATATCACACACCATCACATGTCACACACCATCACATGTCACACACCATCACATGTCACACACCATCACATGTCACACCAGATCATGTCAGTCAGGTGGTTGTGGGTGGCATGGTGTCAAGAGTGAGCTCTGATGTGTGAAGGTGCTAATGACTGACTAGACATGTCTTCTCCCTATGTGCTGTATCCTATTCCCATTTCCCCTCGCCAGCATGGCAAGGATCTCCTCCACATCATTGGGGGTGTGGTAGCTCAGACCTGAGCTCATGTGCATGTATATATAGTGTGTGAAAGGAGGGTGCTGCTGGTGTTCTCCCCACTCATGTGCATGTATATATAGTGTGTGTTAAAGAAATAAAGGATAACAGGACTCTATCCAACTAGACCACGGCCAGTTAGATGGCGCCAATCATTGCACCGATTTCCAAAGCAGTACAATATTGGTGAACATGATAAACATGAAGGGTCGTTTAACATGGGGGTGTGGTCTACGTGGGCACGATCTTCTTTCCTTTCTTTCTTTAACAGGCCAATCCAATATTTTAAAATAAAAACGTTTTTGGTTTCTTATTTCTTTGTTTTATTTCTGTATGTTCTAGTTGAGCAGAGGAGGACTACGCCTAGTCAGAGCTTCAGGGGTCTCCAGGGCTTTTAATTCTAACTTGATTATTGCTGTTGAACAAACATTACACTTATCAGCACATGCCATGTCTCGTTGCTATTGCTGATTGTACACAATGTAGGATCAGCTACAGCCTCCTTCCTACGTTTATGATTATATTTGAAGCCACATGCTCTATGCCTAGCTGTATGTATTTGATTGGTCAGAATGAACAGACAGAGCTGGGCACATAACAATTAGTTAGTCCTGATTATTCACTTCTGATGTTTGTGTTGCTGGTGTTTGGAGAATAATAAGACTTCACTAACTCTGGTGGCAGCATATATCTCTGGGATTCTCAGGCAAGATAGCTGGGTGGGGATTGTGAGGTTGAGTTAGGTCTAAGATAGTGTGTGGTACTAGAAGAGTCTAACAATATATATATATTTGTCATGTTAATAAATGCCTTTTTTTTGTTTCTTACACGTGTAACTGACAGAGGCTTCTGTTAGTAAGGCTATTGGAGAAGTGGAAGCAGAAGCATATGTCAAGGCTACAGCTAAGAAATACCATCTATCAGTCTCCATGCTCTGCAAACGATGTCTAGTTGAAAAGGGGGGAGTGGTTTTGGGCAAAAGAGGCGGTACATTTCAATGCCTAATGAAAAAGGTCATTGAATAGCCCAGGGCTTCCTCTAGCCACTGGTACCAATTTCAATCTTTAGCACTTAGCAATCAGGAGTTATTTAGGCTGAGGTTTTTGACATTCGTGTTTTTGAGGTCACTCCACTTTAGGGTCTAGTAACTTGCCCATAGTTATACCTATGAAACATATTTTAGTAGCAAAAGAGAGCACACAGAGAGACCTCTCTTTTGAGCTATATATGAAATCCATACCATGAAGTTTGCAGAATCTACGGAGCTCTAAAGTTGTAACCATAAGTAAAATTAAAAAATGCAACTGTTTCCCCACAGAGGTGTCTCTGTTGCCTAGTTCAGTATAAGTGTCTCGGTTGCTTAATTCAGCTTAAGTCGTTCTGTGGCCTAGTACATCATATGTGTCTATGAGGCTTAGTTCACTTTCCCCAAGGGGCAGTGAAAATTATGACAGGCTGGGGAAAATACAACCTCTTGTCAGCCATTTTAAACCAAAAATTTCATCAATATACAGGCCGAACTACGAGATTGCAATCGATGAGGCTATGATCAACTTTCAAGGTCATTCATCACTGAAGCAATACATGCCATTGAAACCCATCAAAAGAGGAATCAAGGTGTGGGTTCGGGCTGATAGCCGAAACGGTTTCTTCACACAGTTAGAGATTTACACGGAGAAAAGAAAGGTGCAGTTGAACACCACTTGGGGGCAAGAGTGGTCAAGGAACTAACTGAGGACCTACAGGGCAAGTGGCACGTGCACGTGTACTTTGACAGCTTTTTTACCTCGCATAGTCTGTTGGTTGATTTGGAGAGGAGAACGAGTTATGGATGTCGGACAGCCAGGAAATACAGGCGTGGTTTACCCGAGGAGCTGGAGAAAGGCAAATTCAAGAAAAGGTAAAATGTGCACTAGATTAACACAAGTTAGTGTTATGCCACAAACATTTTGGGGTTGTATATCAGTTCATGCATGTTATTTACCACAACTATGAGATAATCATTATAATTATGAACTTCTAAACATTTTTAGGGGCCAGTCACTAACCACGCAATGTGCAAAAGTGTGTGCAAATGCATGGCAGGAACGAAAAATCGTCATGATTATGTACACCAACTGCGACCCCAAGAGCGTCACCTAAGTCATTCGGCATACAAACAATGGCAGCAGAGAGGAAATAAGCTGCCCCTTCGCTATACAGTCCTACAATAAATACATGGGAGGAGGGGATCAGATCAGAGGATATTATAGGTGCAGGGTGAAAAGCAGAAAGTCCTACAAATACATATTTAACTTTCTGATCGATGTGGCCATAACAAACGCCTTCATTCTACACAAAGGATGTTCAGGAAGCGGAAGTGAACTTACGATCAAGAAGTTCAGGATTCAGTTAGCCAAGCAGATAATTGGAAGTTATTGTAGCCGACGCTGAGCTGGGTGCGGCTCCATTATCAAGAGTCTTCCTTTCCTCCACTTCCCAATAAAGAACCCTGCAACCTCTGGGAAGCGCAGTCGAGGATGTTGCACTTACTGCTACCAGCAACAAAAGAGATCGGACAGCCGGTATTGGGAGGAGACAAAGAACCTATGGATGCACGTACAAAATTCAGTATCATACCTAGAGTTCAACATAGCTAAGCAGCAGCTATGCGTTCGAAATATAAAAATTATTTATAGCTTACCTTTCTTTGTCCATTGCAAGCGCGTGGGGTCATCTTCTGTTCAGGAGCTTCCAAGGCTCAGCCAAGTATAGCTGGACACGCCATAGAAAGTTTCTGAAGAATCACAGAACTCCTCTTTAGCTGAACGCTCGATTATACTCTTTGGTCCTCGAAATTTGCTATCCACAGCGAGCACTAAAGCTTGCAAGACTAGCCAAGGACCCGCTTTCTCTTCAGGCTAAGGCTGAAAAGCCCTCAAGCACGTAGTACACATCACGCCCTAAGGTCACACGAAAAAGGTTCCGCTACAATTGAATCAGTCCATGCAGTTCTGGCTGCCCGTCACAGAAAATCTGTTTACTGTTCTTTTTTTATATGTGATGATCCCTTATCGGATCATGTAAAGAGTAAGAGTCCGGAAGTCGAAAAATCAGTGCGCATCAATTAATATTCGCGGTATATTATATTTAAAACGCACTTTTCTCTGCTTATCTTAAACGCGCGCGCTAAAATCACGGAGCTTTCAGAAAAGCATCAAGAAAGGATACTCGAAGTGCTATCTCAGGACTACTAACACAAGTAATACAACTTCATATTAACACAACTTCATAAAACAACAAATGCAGCATAAAAAACAACAACCAAAAAAAAAGTAAAACAACTTCAAAGAACTTCATAAAACAACAAATGCAGCATCATGTGTTTTGAAAAGCATCAGCAGTCGTGCCGGCATTCTTCTCCCTCCACATAAAGTCATCGAGGTATGAAGGAAGTTGATCACGACGAACCCCCTTCATCTTTATCCTCGCCTGCTAAAATCAATTTATCTAACATACTGTGTATATCTTGTGGTATAACTCACTCTATTCCAGTAGGATTCAACATTTTGTGTGCACACCTGTGACTGGATTTAGGAACTCTATTGAATGGTTAACAGTCCGATGAGCAACCACTTCAGGCAGAGAAGCAACCTGTCTGTAAGCAGCCCACTGATTATCGCAACATGAGACCGTATGATAGGGAGTAATGTTGCAGCGTCTCTCCGGGGAACTATTTGCATGTAACCTGAAAATTTGTGTTGAACAACTACATAGAATGGAGTGGAATTGTGATTGTTTCCAGCATACCCAGTGCAGGAGTATGACTGGTGTCCACCAATCCAAACACCCGGATGGTGGCCGGGTCCCTATGATGCTGTATCCACAACAATTATAATAATGATTCTATAATGATGCTATTCTGATAATGATGCTATGGCCACAAGAATGTACTGTTTATGTGACAATTGACAACACACTGAATTGGGACTCATGATGACTCCAGGCCCACCTAAGATTATTGGACAGCTAAGGGCTGTTGAGCAAACTTCCTGCAACCACTGGTACACATTAATTGCAGTTGGTCGACTGCACCTTCTTCACTTGCAGCAGCAGTAACTGGGTACTCTCTGCAAAAGGAGCCAAGTTTGCAGACTAAGCATTGACTTCGCGAAGAAGCTCCCTCCAATAAATCTAAAAATATTGACATAGACATACAAACCAAGACGAATCGACTTTACGGTTTAACAGGCAGGACACCCCCATGCAAACCCATCTTTCAGGCTGGACTTCTTGCATCTAACCATAGTTACATTGCAACTGTACACCAAGTAACCAAAAATATACCGCGAAAATTAATTGACGCGCACTGATTTTTCGACTTCCGGAGTCTCACTCTTTACATGATCCGGTTTATCTATGGACAGTGACTTTATTGTGTAGTGTATATATTGTGTAGTGTATATGTTTATGTTGACACACACACACACACACACACAAAAAAAAAAAACATGACAGGCATTGTCATTTGTCTTGAATAGTCGCGTGTTGTACCACGCCCAATTTATTTATTTTTATTTTTATTTATTTTTTGTACACCAACACAATTGTATTATTTTAATGATGTAGAGTTAGAGTAATGATGATTAAATGAGCTGTGGGATGCGCCTTTCTGCTGTTGCCAAGGTTACATCCACATCTTTGACTGGGTTTCATCTGCTGCCACGAATACACATGATTGAAGACATTCTGCATCTTAGCCAACTCATCACAACAGAATAAGGCTTCTGCCTCTTGTGGGATAGCTTGTCTGCCAATCTTTTATAAAAAGTGAGTATGCTTACATCAGGTATGCCAACAGAGTGAGTATGCTTACATCAGGTATGCCAACAGAGTGAGTATGCTTACATCAGGTATGCCAACAGAGTGAGTATGCTTACATCAGGTATGCCAACAGAGTGAGTATGCTTACATCAGGTATGCCAACAGAGTGAGTATGCTTACATCAGGTATGCCAACAGAGTGAGTATGCTTACATCAGGTATGCCAACAGAGTGAGTATGCATACATCAGGTATGCCAACAGAGTGAGTATGCTTACATCAGGTATGCCAACAGAGTGAGTATGCTTACATCAGGTATGCCAACAGAGTGAGTATGCATACATCAGGTATGCCAACAGAGTGAGTATGCATACATCAGGTATGCCAACAGAGTGAGTATGCATACATCAGGTATGCCAACAGAGTGAGTATGCTTACATCAGGTATGCCAACAGAGTGAGTATGCTTACAGGTATGCCAACAGAGTGAGTATGCTTACATCAGGTATGCCAACAGAGTGAGTATGCTTACATCAGGTATGCCAACAGAGTGAGTATGCTTACATCAGGTATGCCAACAGAGTGAGTATGCTTACATCAGGTATGCCAACAGAGTGAGTATGCATACATCAGGTATGCCAACAGAGTGAGTATGCTTACATCAGGTATGCCAACAGAGTGAGTATGCATACATCAGGTATGCCAACAGAGTGAGTATGCATACATCAGGTATGCCACAGAGTGAGTATGCTTACATCAGGTATGCCAACAGAGTGAGTATGCATACATCAGGTATGCCACAGAGTGAGTATGCATACATCAGGTATGCCACAGAGTGAGTATGCTCACATCAGGTATGCCAACAGAGTGAGTATGTTTACATCTTATAGGTGAGACTGTATAAACACAGGAACTGTAGTCTAACCACAACTATGAATCCACACATGTATCGTATCACGTGACTCCTAAGATAGAGCACACCAGTTCTGTAGTGAATGTTTATAAAGAGCGATTGATCATTGTCAATATACTACATTGGCGACGAGGTAAAGCTAGAGAAATGGCAGTGGCACTTCAAGTGAGTACAGTGCAGCCATTTGATGTGCACGGAGATGCCAACAGTCTTTCAAAAAGGTGGGAGAAATGGCTCAGGTCATTTGAAATGTATGGCTATAAGTTATGCATTGTGTCAAATAATATGTATGTAAACAATATACTCAGGATTATAAGCAATGTTCTTATGGTATGGAGACAGTGCACCTAAAATGTCTCTTGGAGTATGATGCTCACTGGGTTGCTATCCTGGAGGAGGCAGCTTTGTATCTCAGGTCCGTGTTCAACTGGGATCTGTTGTATTGATAAATAAGCATAATAATATTCATAGTTGTATTCAGTATGTTTAAAGTTTTTTTTAAATTATTATTTTTTTAAATTATTTTTTAATTTTTTTAAATTTTATCATCGTTATCATTATGGTCACATAATCTTGACCAGAGTATTATATTAAAAAAATTATTAAAAAATGCATTTAACATCATAAACAATGTTTTATGTTGATAAACAAGCATAATTATATTCATATGCTACGGTCAGAATGTGGTCACAAGCATTTGACCACATTGTTTCAAGTAATAGAAACATATTTATGTAAAAAACATTAGAAACGTTAGAAGCAATATTATGTATAAATACACAATCATATTCATTGGATGTGGTCACAACATCCTAACCACATTGTTTGAAATACAACAAAAAATATTTAGGCAAAAATTATATATAATCAATGTTCTTATATTGATTAAATCCATAATCATATTCATACTTTGTGGTCAGTGTGTGTTTTTCACAAAAATTACCACATGTTTATCAACAATAATGCTATCCCATAATATATGGTTGCTAGGTACTATTGCATTCCAGATTTTATATTAATTTTTAACTGTAGCTGTGTCTATTTCCAACAATTCTCATCTCTTAACCGATTAAACGCCGTAAGCGCCATATGGCGCGAGACCTTACATCCTTCGCCACACAAAAATATATAAAATGAACCGTTACGAGCTAACAGCCCCGGTTGGGTTCTGCACATGCCTAGTAGACTAGAGAACGTCACAAAAATGATTATTTCCGGTTGATGCATCGTGCAACAAAAATCCAGCGGTTGAACGCCATTTTTGTTGGTCGAGCTTTTTTTTTTTTACTGCTCAAAGATGCTCTCCTGTGATCTCAACTTTTAGCCGACGATTCTGGCGATTCTGGGTCAGATTCATTTGGGGAAGAAGGTGAAGACATCTATGCATACCGAGGAAACACTCTGGATCCAGTTGCTCTAAGAGAAGAGGCGTGCTTGGATGGACTTCTCGATTGTAAGTTTCTTCTAACCTTAGCGCTTCATAGCCTTTGTTTACCATAGTCAACTGAGAGTGTACTATTGCCAAATACTAGCTTATTCTGTTGGTATTCCAAATTCAGACGGGATAGTTATAGAAAAAAAGTTATAGCTAAGAGTGTAGGTTGGAGTTGTTGAGTTGTTGATTTTCATTTGAATTTGAATTTACAAATGTTGACCACAAACTTGATATATATATCTTGTTTTTCCCACCCTCCCCACTACTTTTCCTACAGCATCAGATGATGAGAGTGGAGATGAGGCATCTATGACTCCTTTTGTTACATTGGAGGATGAGGAAGCCTTGCCTGAAGTCTCTACAGGGCGTGGGAACACGACTGGTGCTGGAGTTGTGCGAGGGAGAGGCGGGCGAGGGAGTACTGGCCGAGGGAGAGGCGGGCGAGGGAGTACTGGTCAAGGGGGAAGCAGCTCAAGTGGTAGTGGAGTCGTAAGTGTTGCTAGTGGTCCTCCAAAAGGTACTGGTAGTAGGCGGGCCAGAGGTTATAGGCGTGTGCGAGCATCTGGCACTGGTTCTGTCCGAGCATCTGGCACTGGTTCTGCCCAAGCATCTGGCACTGGTTCTAGGCTAACTGAGGTCACAGGTAAGTGGGAAATAAAGGAGCCAACTCCTTTGAAATTGGACTATACAGCAACAGCTGGTCCAACTTCTTCATTGCTTGGTGCATCAAGTACATTTTTAGATGCATTTTACCTTTTTTTTACTCTTGAAGTGTGGGAACTCCTAGTAGCAGAGACGAACAGTTACGTTTCTAGGATGGCTAGTCTCTCCAGGCCATGGGTAGATACTAATATAGAGGAAATGAAAGCTTTTGTAGGAATGTTGATAATAATGGGAGTTTCCACACTTCCATACTTAGAATTGTACTGGTCCACTAATCACTCGGATTTGTTTGGATCTTTGGTTCGTAAAGTAATGCCTAGGACTCGGTTTTTGGAGCTAATGCGTTATGTACATGTAAATTCTATTGATGGTTTGTTGGTTACAAAGGGTAACCTGAATTATGATCGGCTTTATAAGGTAAGGAAGTTATTAGATTTGATTACTCCTAAGTTTGAGAGTGAATATACTTTGCATCAAGAGCTTAGTATTGATGAAGCTATGATTCCCTTTCAAGGTAGGCTTGGCTTCAAACAGTATATGAAGGACAAACCAATAAAATGGGGGATAAAAGTGTTTGTCCTTTGTGATGCTAGGAATGGGTACATTTATCGGTTGCAGATTTATACAGGTAAGAACGTGGAAGTAGCTGATAAAACTGGTTTGTGTAGTAGAGTTGTTTTAGATTTGTTAGAAGGATTAGAACACAAGAACTTCCATGTGTACATGGACAATTATTATACTAGTCCTAATTTATTTCAAACGCTTACAAGTAAAGGCTTTGGTGCATGTGGTACAGCTAGGTATACTAGGAGGAACTTTCCTCCAGATTTAGTAACAAAAGCTTCGATTAGAAATAGAGGTTATTATGATTATAGGTCTAATGGTGCACTCCTGGCTTTAGTTTGGGTAGATAAACGGTCAATCTACATGATAACTAATATACATCCCGCGGAAAATAATTTAGTACCTCCTACTGTAAAAAGGCGCAAAATTGATGGTTCTAGAGAGGATCTGCCATGTCCCCCATGTTTGCCTGATTATCAGTCATTCATGAGAGGTGTGGACAGAGCAGATCAGAGAATAGGCTACTATAATTTGGGTAGAAAGTCTAGGAGATGGTGGAAAAGGTTTTTTTCCGTATTTGATAGAAGCTTGTTTATTGAATTCATTTATTTTGTTTTCTTCTGTCCGAGCTCCAATATCAGTAAGGAAGGGTAATTATCTAGAAGCTAGGATTGTTCTAGCTAAATCTTTGATTGGTTCTTTCTCTTCTCGGCAGCGTGCAGGTCAACGTTGTAGTCAGGCAAATAGTCAGCTAGATCGCCTCAATTTAAAACTAGGTCATTTCCCACAGTGCTGTGCAAAGAAGCGCTGTGTAGTTTGCATTAGTAAAGGTTACAGGCATGAGGCAAGGTCCCAGTGTTGTTTTTGTAACGTTCCTTTGTGTGGTGGATCAACAGGCCGTGACTGTTTTCGTAAATACCATACCTTGGTGGACTATCAGTAATGTTTATGCACCCCCTGCTCCTTTCTGTGCTTCTCTCTTGTTCCCTGCTCCTTCGTCTACTTCTCTCTTGTTCCCTGCCCCTTGTCTACTTCTCTCGTTCCCTGTCCCTTCGTCTACTTCTCTCGTCTCTCCAGTATTCAAGTGTTATTCTTATCCTGGTATCTCATGTTTGTGTAGAATAAAAACATGGTGAAATATCATGCCGGAGACCAAGCAAGCTATACCCAAGACTGAGCAAGTTCTACTCTACCCGTGACAGCAAGACCGGAGCTCTACCCAAGACACTCCCTTACATAATTGTGTTTTATATTATGGTTTTATTCTAGTATGTGTTAGCATTTTCACTCTCTTATAATTTGTTTTTTGTATTATTATTTGTTAGCATTTTGATGGGGAAAACAACCCACTGGCTTTGCATATGGTAGAGGGTTTGTAAATAGATGCTCCATCTTGTGTTGGCATTATAATGTGTGTATAATAGTGTGAAAATATGATATTCACCCCCAAGAAGATGACAAGGTTTTATAATGCTGGTTAGTTCTGCCCAGTTGGTAAGGAAGGCTCGATTTTTTTTACAGGAAGTAGAGCTATCATGTGGCTTAATATGACCCAAGTTTCATGGGTGGATTCCCTGCAGAACGGAAGATATAAAAATAATAAGTAAAATACCTCGTTAATTCATGAATAATTTGCCCGCGGGTACTAGGAATACGGCGTGTAATCGGTTAAATAACGGTTGGAACGACGTTGAAAATAGCGCCAACGGAATATTAACGCAACAGAACCAGAACTTATTTTTGGCTCCTACTATAGCTCTTGTTTTTCACCTCAACAGAGCTGATATAAATGTGCTTAGTTCTTGTTTGCTCTCCTCATCAGAACTGATATAAATGTTTGTAGCTCTTGCTTGCTCACTTCAACAGAACTGGTCAGTGATGGTGGCCCCTAGCTGTGTGTACATGCAGTGTTATAGCAGGTCAGTGATGGTGGCCCCTAGCTGTGTGTACATGCAGTGTTATAGTAGGTCAGTGATGGTGGCCCCTAGCTGTGTGTACATGCAGTGTTATAGCAGGTCAGTGATGGTGGCCCCTAGCTGTGTGTACATGCAGTGTTATAGCAGGTCAGTGATGGTGGTCCATAGCTGTGTGTACATGCAGTGTTATAGCAGGTCAGTGATGGTGGCCCCTAGCTGTGTGTACATGCAGTGTTATAGTAGGTCAGTGATGGTGGCCCCTAGCTGTGTGTACATGCAGTGTTATAGCAGGTCAGTGATGGTGGCCCCTAGCTGTGTGTACATGCAGTGTTATAGCAGGTCAGTGATGGTGGTCCCTGGCTGTGTGTACATGCAGTGTTATAGCAGGTCAGTGATGGTGGCCCCTAGCTGTGTGTACATGCAGTGTTATAGTAGGTCAGTGATGGTGGCCCCTAGCTGTGTGTACATGCAGTGTTATAGCAGGTCAGTGATGGTGGTCCATAGCTGTGTGTACATGTACATGCAGTGTTATAGCAGGTCAGTGATGGTGGCCCCTAGCTGTGTGTACATGCAGTGTTATAGTAGGTCAGTGATGGTGGTCCCTAGCTGTGTGTACATGCAGTGTTATAGTAGGTCAGTGATGGTGGTCCCTAGCTGTGTGTACATGCAGTGTTATAGCAGGTCAGTGATGGTGGCCCCTAGCTGTGTGTACATGCAGTGTTATAGTAGGTCAGTGATGGTGGTCCCTAGCTGTGTGTACATGTAGTGTTATAGCAGGTCAGTGATGGTGGCCCCTAGCTGTGTGTACATGCAGTGTTATAGCAGGTCAGTGATGGTGGTCCCTAGCTGTGTGTACATGCAGTGTTATAGCAGGTCAGTGATGGTGGTCCATAGCTGTGTGTACATGCAGTGTTATAGCAGGTCAGTGATGGTGGCCCCTAGCTGTGTGTACATGCAGTGTTATAGCAGGTCAGTGATGGTGGCCCCTAGCTGTGTGTACATGCAGTGTTATAGTAGGTCAGTGATGGTGGCCCCTAGCTGTGTGTACATGCAGTGTTATAGTAGGTCAGTGATGGTGGCCCCTAGCTGTGTGTACATGCAGTGTTATAGTAGGTCAGTGATGGTGGTCCCTAGCTGTGTGTACATGCAGTGTTATAGCAGGTCAGTGATGGTGGTCCCTAGCTGTGTGTACATGCAGTGTTATAGCAGGTCAGTGATGGTGGCCCCTAGCTGTGTGTACATGCAGTATTATAGCAGGTCAGTGATGGTGGCCCCTAGCTGTGTGTACATGCAGTGTTATAGTAGGTCAGTGATGGTGGTCCCTAGCTGTGTGTACATGCAGTGTTATAGCAGGTCAGTGATGGTGGCCCCTAGCTGTGTGTACATGCAGTGTTATAGCAGGTCAGTGATGGTGGTCCCTAGCTGTGTGTACATGCAGTGTTATAGCAGGTCAGTGATGGTGGTCCCTAGCTGTGTGTACATGCAGTGTTATAGCAGGTCAGTGATGGTGGTCCCTAGCTGTGTGTACATGCAGTGTTATAGTACTATTGCATTCCAGATTTTATATTAATTTTTAACTGTAGCTGTGTCTATTTCCAACAATTCTCCTCTCTTAAGTAACTTATAATTGGATTCACCACAGTGTGGTGTGTAACTATGGCAACAGTTGGTAACCACAATGTTGGTTATAACAAGGGCTATTGGATACAATATGGTTGCTATGGACTTTAGTCAACCCTTGTTGAGATAAAAGGGCATACGTTCATCCATGTCATTTTTTTTTCTTTCCCAAAATAAAGTCACCGGGGAGAGGGTTAAAAATAGAGAACAAAAGAAGATTGTCACCCAATATGCAGCAGCGAAACACATGTATGGAAGTTTTACTGCAGCATAGTCAAGACTGAAGAAGAAATACAGCGTATAATGTGGCCTGCAGATCGCAAGATATCTTGCATCAGGTCCACTGTATATGCAGTGTTATAGTAGGTCAGTGATGGTGGCCCTTAGCTGTGTGTACATGCAGTGTTATAGCAGGACAGTGATGGTGGTCCCTAGCTGTGTGTACATGCAGTGTTATAGTAGGTCAGTGATGGTGGCCCCTAGCTGTGTGTACATGCAGTGTTATAGCAGGTCAGTGATGGTGGTCCCTAGCTGTGTGTACATGCAGTGTTATAGCAGGTCAGATATAGCAGGTCAGTGGAAAAAAACAGCCCCCCCCCCCCTCCACCCACCAGTCACTTTTTTTTTAACATTTGATCTTCCATACGTTCGCTTGGTTCTGTAGAATATTTATACCCAGTGGAGTTAAATTTACACTTTTATTATATATATACTGAAGAGAAAGCTGAAACAACTACATGAAAAGTAACTTTCAAGTTTTTTTCAATTCTTAGTAATTTCGTTGTCTCGCACAACGTTTTCGCTGCACCAAATACTCCTAAGGAAGTAGTCTCTCAGCCATCTAAGGCAAAGTTAAATCAGATCATTAACATTCTAAAGCCAAGCATGTTTTTTATCACCACACTCATTTTAGCTACAGGGGGGGGGGGGGGGTCAATAAAAAATGTTTTTATTGACCCCATGTGTGTGGGGTTTTTCCCCACCACCCCCATTCACTACATTTATGATTATATTTGAAGCCACATGCTCTATGCCTAGCTGTATGTATTTGATTGGTCAGAATGAACAGACAGAGCTGGGCACATAACAATTAGTTAGTCCTGATTGTTCACTTCTGATGTTTGTGTTTCTGGTGTTTGGAGAATAATAAGACTTCACTAACTCTGGTGGCAGCATATATCTCTGGGATTCTCAGGCAAGATAGCTGGGTGGGCATTGTGAGGTTGAGTTAGGTCTAAGATAGTGTGTGGTACTAGAAGAGTCTAACAATATATATATATTTGTCATGTTAATAAATGCCTTTTTTCTTTTCTTACACGTGTAGCTTCTGTTAGTAAGGCTATTGGAGAAGTGGAAGCAGAAGCATCTGTCAAGGCTACAACTAAGAAATACCATCTATCAGTCTCCATGCTCTGCAAACGATGTCTAGTTGAAAAGGGGGAGTGGTTTTGGGGGAAAGAGGAGGTACATTTTAACGCCTAATGAAAAAGGTCATTGAATAGCCCAGGGCTTCCTCTGGCCACTGGTAACAATTTCAAATTTTTAGCACTTAGCAATCTGGAGTTATTTAGGCTGAGGTTTTTGACATTCGTGTTTTTGAGGTCCCTCCACTTTTGGGTCTAGTAACTTGCCCATAGTGATACCTATGAAACATATTTTAGTATCAAAAGAGAGCACACAGAGAGACCTCTCTTTTGATCTATATATGAAGTCCATACCATGAAGTTTGCAGGATCTACGGAGCTCTAAAGTTGTAACCGTAAGTAAAAAAAAAATGCAACTGTTTCCCCGCAGAGGTATCTCTGTTGCCTAGTTCAGTATAAGTGTCTCGGTTGCTTAATTCAGCTTAAGTCGCTCTGTGGCCTAGTACATCATATGTGTCTATGAGGCTTAGTTCACTTTCCCCAAGGGGCAGTGAAAATTATGACAGGCTGGGGAAAATCCAACCTCTTGTCAGCCATTTTCAACACAATTTTTCATCAATATACAGGCCGAACTGCGAGATTGCAATCGATGAGGCTATGATCAACTTTCAAGGTCATTCATCACTGAAGCAATACATGCCATTGAAACCCATCAAAAGAGGAATCAAGGTGTGGGTTCGGGCTGATAGCCGAAATGGTTTTTTCACACAGAGATTTACACGGGTAAAAAGAAAGGTGCAGTTGAACACCACTTGGGGGCAAGAGTCGTCAAGGAACTAACTGAGGACCTACAGCCTTTTTACCTCGCATAGTCTGTTGGTTGATTTGGAGAGGAGAGGGAGTTATGGATGTGGGACAGCCAGGAAAGACAGGCGTGGTTTACCCGAGGAGCTGGAGAAAGGCAAATTCAAGAAAAGGTAAAATGTGCACTAGATTAACACAAGTTAGTGTTATGCCACAAACATTTTGGTGTTGTATATCAGTTCATGCATGTTATTTACCACAACTATGAGATACTCATTATATGAACTTCTAAACATTTTTAGGGGCCAGTCACTAACCACGCAATGTGGAAAAGTGTGTGCAAATGCATGGCAGGACCAAAAAATCTGAAAGTCATGATTATGTACACCAACAGCGACCCCAAGAGCGTCACCTCAGTCATTCGGCATACAAACAATGGCAGCAGAGAGGAAATAAGCTGCCCCTTAGCTATCCAGTCCTACAATAAATACATGGGAGGAGGGGATCAGATCAGAGGATATTATAGGTGCAGGGTGAAAACCTACAAAGACATATTTAACTTTCTGATCGATGTGGCCATAACAAACGCCTTCATTCTACCCAAAGATGGTCAGGAAGCGGAAGTGAACTTACGATCAAGAAGTTCAGGATTCAGTTAGCCAAGGAGATAATTGGAAGTTATTGTAGCCGACGCAGAGCTGGGTGTGGCTCCATTATCAAGAGTCTTCCTTTCCTCCACTTCCCAATAAAGAACCCTGTAACCTCTGGGAAGCGCAGTCGAGGACGTTGCACTTACTGCTACCAGCAACAAAAGAGATCGGACAGCCAGTGGTACTGAGAGGATTGTGGCATATGGCTATGCCACACTGGAATTGCGAGCACCGACTGCTACCTATTGTGGCACAAAAACAAATTATAGTCATGTTATTGGAATATAACCTTCTCTCTCCATATGTACCAATGTACTACATTGTATTCATATAAAATGATATTTTTTGGCGTGTAATCAAATACAGCACGTTGCCATTCATCAACCACTTTAGTTATTGCAATTTGGTTTCACTCGAATCACAGCGTTAGCTTTGACAAGCTACAAACCAATTTACAGCTTTTGATTTTTTTAAATTAGTTGTGGGTGTCTGCCAAACGGAGGAGGGTCCTGCCTTGGATGTTTTAACATGCATCTTCTGACAAAACATGCCTCTAGAGATATTTTATATATCATTGGAAAGCACATAGAACAAGCAACAATTTGAGCATAAAATTATCCACACAAAACAATTATAAAAAAAGTTATTGGCAGTCAAAAGTCAACAACGTTTTTAGCCAGTCTTCAGATAGAGCCCCTCCTTAAGTCGCTCTGTGGCCTAGTGTGTCTATGAGGCTTAGTTCGGCAAAGGTGTCTCTGTAGACTAGTTCATCATAGGTGTCTCCGTTGTTTAGTTCAGTATAGGTGACTATGTGGCTTAGTTCAGCATAAGTGTCTCGGTGGCTTAATTCAGCATTGGTATCTCTGTGTCTTAATTCAGCGAAGGTGTCTCAGTGGCCTAGTTAAATCGTTAATCACAAAAAAATTAAATCGAGCACCATGAGGTGCATATGTTACAGTTGCAGGTATAGAGGTGCATGTATAGAGGTGTATGTATAGAGGTGCATGTATAGAGGTATAGTGGTATAGAGGTGCATGTATAGAGGTGCATGTACCAATGTACTACATTGTATTCATATCAAATGATATGTAATACCTGTGAGAAAGTGGCAAATTCAGGTTGCTTCATAGTTCAGGGGGTTATAGGGTTTCTTATTTCAGCTCCACTGCTCTCTCCTTTTCATGCCCACCCATGGGGGGTGAGGGTAGGTTAGCAGGACATTGTATTGGGACTTGATAGACAAAGAACCTATGGATGCACATAAAAAACTCAGTATCATACCTACAGTAGCTTAGCTAACAGCTATGCGTTCCAAATATAAAAATTATTTATAGCGTACCTTTCTTTCTCCAGCAGCTTCCAAGGCTCAGGCGAGTGTAGCAGGTCACGCCATCGAAAGTTTCTGAAGAATAAAAGAACTCCGATCTTTAGCTGAACATTCGATTATACTCTTTGGTACTGGATTTATGGATGTGGGACTGCCAGGAAAGACAAGCATGGTTTCCCTGAGTAGCTGGAGAAAGCAAAATTCAAGAAAAGTCAACAACAATGACAACAACAACAAAACACTGACGACACAATCAAAACACCACAAAAACAATGACAACAACAACAAAACAATGATGACACAATGACAACACCACAGCAACAATGACAACAACAATGACAACAACAAAACACTGACGACACAATGACAACACCACAACAACAATGACAACAACAACAAAACAATGACGACACAATGACAACACCACAGCAACAATGACAACAACAATGACAACAACAAAACACTGACGACACAATGACAACACCACAACAACAATGAAAACAACAACAAAACAATGACGACACAATGACAACACCACAGCAACAATGACAACAACAATGACAACAACAACAAAATACTGACGATACAATGACAACACCACAACAACAATGACAACAACAATGAAAACAACAAAAAAATAATGACGACACAATGACAACACCACAGCAACAATGACAACAACAATGACAACAACAACAAAACACTGACGACACAATGACAACACCACAACAACAATGACAACATCAACACAATGACAACAACACAATAATGACAACAACAATGATAACACAACAACAACGACAACACCACAACAACAATGACAACACAACAATGGCAACACAACAGCAATGACAACACCACAACAATGTCCACAGAACTAGCCGCTTGGCTTGGCAGCCCAGAGTGTGTGTGTGTGTGTGTGTGTCCTCTCACCCACCAGAGAGAGAGTGTGTGTGTGTGTGTGTGTCCTCTCACCCACCAGAGAGAGAGTGTGTGTGTGTGTGTGTGTCCTCTCACCCACCAGAGAGAGAGTGTGTGTGTGTGTGTGTGTCCTCTCACCCACCAGAGAGAGAGTGTGTGTGTGTGTGTGTGTCCTCTCACCCACCAGAGAGAGAGTGTGTGTGTGTGTGTGTGTCCTCTCACCCACCAGAGAGTGTGTGTGTGTACCTTGCCAGAAGCCACGGCGTTGATACAGTTCCCGAGTGCCAATAACGAGTGATTTATGTTGGCTCCTTCTCTGAGGTGCGTGCCTCTATTAGATGTCACAGTAGCACGCTCCGAGCCAGCCAGGTCTATCATAGACATCTTGTGCATCACCTCTGCATTCAGACCAGCTGTACGAGCCCTCTGCTCCACTAACACCTAGGCAACCACATGACACACCATCACATGTCACATGCAAATCTCACACACCATTACATGTCACACACCATCACATGTCACACACCATCACATGTCACACACCATCACATGTCACACCATCACATGTCACACACCATCACATGTCACACCATCACATGTCACACACCATCACATGTCACACCATCACATGTCACACGCCATCACATGTCACACACCATCACATGTCACACACCATCACATGTCACACGCCATCACATGTCACACGCCATCACATGTCACACACCATCACATGTCACACTCCATCACATGTCACACACCATCACATGTCACACACCATCACATGTCACACACCATCACATGTCACACACCATCACATGTCACACACCATCACATGTCACACACCATCACATGTCACACACCATCACATGTCACACGCCATCACATGTCACACACCATCACATGTCACACACCATCACATGTCAGACACCATCACATGTCACACACCATCACATGTCACACACCATCACATGTCACACACCATCACATGTCACACACCATCACATGTCACACACCATCACCTGTCACACACCATCACATGTCACACACCATCACATGTCACACACCATCACATGTCACACACCATCACATGTCACACACCATCAGATGTCACACCCATCACATGTCACACACCACATGTCACACACCATCACATGTCACACACCATCACATGTCACACACCATCACATGTCACACACCATCACATGTCACATGCCATCACATGTCACACACTATCATGTGTCACACACCATAACGTGCCACACGCCATAACATATCACACACCATCACATGTCACACACCATCACATGTCACACACCATCACATGTCACACCAGATCATGTCAGTCAGGTGGTTGTGGGTGGCATGGTGTCAAGAGTGAGCTCTGATGTGTGAAGGTGCTAATGACTGACTAGACATGTCTTCTCCCTGTGTGCTGTATCCTATTCCCATTTCCCCTCGCCAGCATGGCAAGGATCTCCTCCACATCATTGGGGGTGTGGTAGCTCAGACCTGAGCTCATGTGCATGTATATATAGTGTGTGAAAGGAGGGTGCTGCTGGTGTTCTCCCCACTCATGTGCATGTATATATAGTGTGTGTTAAAGAAATAAAGGATAACAGGACTCTATCCAACTAGACCACGGCCAGTTAGATGGCACCAATCATTGCACCGATTTCCAAAGCAGTACAATATTGGTGAACATGATAAACATGAAGGGTCGTTTAACATGGGTGTGTGGTCTACGTGGGCACGATCTTCTTTCCTTTCTTTCTTTAACAGGCCAATCCAATATTTTAAAATAAAAACGTTTTTGGTTTCTTATTTCTTTGTTTTATTTCTGTATGTTCTAGTTGAGCAGAGGAGGACTACGCCTAGTCAGAGCTTCAGGGGTCTCCAGGGCTTTTAATTCTAACCTGATTATTGCTGTTGAACAAACATTACACTTATCAGCACATGCCATGTCTCGTTGCTATTGCTGATTGTACACAATGTAGGATCAGCTACAGCCTCCTTCCTACGTTTATGATTATATTTGAAGCCACATGCTCTATGCCTAGCTGTATGTATTTGATTGGTCAGAATGAACAGACAGAGCTGGGCACATAACAATTAGTTAGTCCTGATTGTTCACTTCTGATGTTTGTGTTGATGGTGTTTGGAGAATAATAAGACTTCACTAACTCTGGTGGCAGCATATATCTCTGGGATTCTCAGGCAAGATAGCTGGGTGGGGATTGTGAGGTTGAGTTAGGTCTAAGATAGTGTGTGGTACTAGAAGAGTCTAACAATATATATTTGTCTTGTTAATAAATGCCTTTTTTTGTTTCTTACACGTGTAACTGACAGAGGCTTCTGTTAGTAAGGCTATTGGAGAAGTGGAAGCAGAAGCATCTGTCAAGGCTACAGCTAAGAAATACCATCTATCAGTCTCCATGCTCTGCAAACGATGTCTAGTTGAAAAGGGGGGAGTGGTTTTGGGCAAAAGAGGCGGTACATTTCAATGCCTAATGAAAAAGGTCATTGAATAGCCCAGGGCTTCCTCTAGCCACTGGTACCAATTTCAATCTTTAGCACTTAGCAATCAGGAGTTATTTAGGCTGAGGTTTTTGACATTCGTGTTTTTGAGGTCACTCCACTTTAGGGTCTAGTAACTTGCCCATAGTTATACCTATGAAACATATTTTAGTAGCAAAAGAGAGCACACAGAGAGACCTCTCTTTTGAGCTATATATAAAATCCATACCATGAAGTTTGCAGAATCTACGGAGCTCTAAAGTTGTAACCATAAGTAAAATAAAAAAATGCAACTGTTTCCCCACAGAGGTGTCTCTGTTGCCTAGTTCAGTATAAGTGTCTCGGTTGCTTAATTCAGCTTAAGTCGTTCTGTGGCCTAGTACATCATATGTGTCTATGAGGCTTAGTTCACTTTCCCCAAGGGGCAGTGAAAATTATGACAGGCTGGGGAAAATACAACCTCTTGTCAGCCATTTTAAACCAAAAATTTCATCAATATACAGGCCGAACTACGAGATTGCAATCGATGAGGCTATGATCAACTTTCAAGGCCATTCATCACTGAAGCAATACATGCCATTGAAACCCATCAAAAGAGGAATCAAGGTGTGGGTTCGGGCTGATAGCCGAAACGGTTTCTTCACACAGTTAGAGATTTACACGGAGAAAAGAAAGGTGCAGTTGAACACCACTTGGGGGCAAGAGTGGTCAAGGAACTAACTGAGGACCTACAGGGCAAGTGGCACGTGCACGTGTACTTTGACAGCCTTTTTACCTCGCATAGTCTGTTGGTTGATTTGGAGAGGAGAGGGAGTTATGGATGTGGGACAGCCAGGAAAGACAGGCGTGGTTTACCCGAGGAGCTGGAGAAAGGCAAATTCAAGAAAAGGTAAAATGTGCACTAGATTAACACAAGTTAGTGTTATGCCACAAACATTTTGGGGTTGTATATCAGTTCATGCATGTTATTTACCACAACTATGAGATAATCATTATATGAACTTCTAAACATTTTTAGGGGCCAGTCACTAACCACGCAATGTGCAAAAGTGTGTGCAAATACATGGCAGGAACGAAAAATCGTCATGATTATGTACACCAACTGCGACCCCAAGAGCGTCACCTAAGTCATTCGGCATACAAACAATGGCAGCAGAGAGGAAATAAGCTGCCCCTTCGCTATACAGTCCTACAATAAATACATGGGAGGAGGGGATCAGATCAGAGGATATTATAGGTGCAGGGTGAAAAGCAGAAAGTCCTACAAATACATATTTAACTTTCTGATCGATGTGGCCATAACAAACGCCTTCATTCTACACAAAGGATGTTCAGGAAGCGGAAGTGAACTTACGATCAAGAAGTTCAGGATTCAGTTAGCCAAGCAGATAATTGGAAGTTATTGTAGCCGACGCTGAGCTGGGTGCGGCTCCATTATCAAGAGTCTTCCTTTCCTCCACTTCCCAATAAAGAACCCTGCAACCTCTGGGAAGCGCAGTCGAGGATGTTGCACTTACTGCTACCAGCAACAAAAGAGATCGGACAGCCGGTATTGGGAGGAGACAAAGAACCTATGGATGCACGTACAAAATTCAGTATCATACCTAGAGTTCAACATAGCTAAGCAGCAGCTATGCGTTCGAAATATAAAAATTATTTATAGCTTACCTTTCTTTGTCCATTGCAAGCGCGTGGGGTCATCTTCTGTTCAGGAGCTTCCAAGGCTCAGCCAAGTATAGCTGGACACGCCATAGAAAGTTTCTGAAGAATCACAGAACTCCTCTTTAGCTGAACGCTCGATTATACTCTTTGGTCCTCGAAATTTGCTATCCACAGCGAGCACTAAAGCTTGCAAGACTAGCCAAGGACCCGCTTTCTCTTCAGGCTAAGGCTGAAAAGCCCTCAAGCACGTAGTACACATCACGCCCTAAGGTCACACGAAAAAGGTTCCGCTACAATTGAATCAGTCCATGCAGTTCTGGCTGCCCGTCACAGAAAATCTGTTTACTGTTCTATTTTTATATGTGATGATCCCTTATCGGATCATGTAAAGAGTAAGAGTCCGGAAGTCGAAAAATCAGTGCGCATCAATTAATTTTCGCGGTATATTATATTTAAAACGCACTTTTCTCTGCTTATCTTAAACGCGCGCGCTAAAATCACGGAGCTTTCAGAAAAGCATCAAGAAAGGATACTCGAAGTGCTATCTCAGGACTACTAACACAAGTAATACAACTTCATATTAACACAACTTCATAAAACAACAAATGCAGCATAAAAAACAACAACCAAAAAAAAAGTAAAACAACTTCAAAGAACTTCATAAAACAACAAATGCAGCATCATGTGTTTTGAAAAGCATCAGCAGTCGTGCCGGCATTCTTCTCCCCTCCACATAAAGTCATCGAGGTATGAAGGAAGTTGATCACGACGAACCCCCTTCATCTTTATCCTCGCCTGCTAAAATCAATTTATCTAACATACTGTGTATATCTTGTGGTATAACTCACTCTATTCCAGTAGGATTCAACATTTTGTGTGCACACCTGTGACTGGATTTAGGAACTCTATTGAATGGTTAACAGTCCGATGAGCAACCACTTCAGGCAGAGAAGCAACCTGTCTGTAAGCAGCCCACTGGTTATCGCAACACATGAGACCGTATGATAGGGAGTAATGTTGCAGCGTCTCTCCGGGGAACTATTTGCATGTAACCTGAAAATTTGTGTTGAACAACTACATAGAATGGAGTGGAATTGTGATTGTTTCCAGCATACCCAGTGCAGGAGTATGACTGGTGTCCACCAATCCAAACACCCGGATGGTGGCCGGGTCCCTATGATGCTGTATCCACAACAATTATAATAATGATTCTATAATGATGCTATTCTGATAATGATGCTATGGCCACAAGAATGTACTGTTTATGTGACAATTGACAACACACTGAATTGGGACTCATGATGACTCCAGGCCCACCTAAGATTATTGGATAGCTAAGGGCTGTTGAGCAAACTTCCTGCAACCACTGGTACACATTAATTGCAGTTGGTCGACTGCACCTTCTTCACTTGCAGCAGCAGTAACTGGGTACTCTCTGCAAAAGGAGCCAAGTTTGCAGACTAAGCATTGACTTCGCGAAGAAGCTCCCTTCAATAAATCTAAAAATATTGACATAGACATACAAAACCCTGACGAATCGACTTTACGGTTTAACAGGCAGGACACCCCCATGCAAACCCATCTTTCAGGCTGGACTTCTTGCATCTAACCATAGTTACATTGCAACTGTACACCAAGTAACAAAAAATATACCGCGAAAATTAATTGACGCGCACTGATTTTTCGACTTCCGGAGTCTCACTCTTTACATGATCCGGTTTATCTATGGACAGTGACTTTATTGTGTAGTGTATATATTGTGTAGTGTATATGTTTATGTTGACACACACACACACACACACACACACACAAAAAAAAAACATGACAGGCATTGTCATTTGTCTTGAATAGTCGCGTGTTGTACCACGCCCAATTTATTTATTTTTATTTTTATTTAATTTTTGTACACCAACACAATTGTATTATTTTAATGATGTAGAGTTAGAGTAATGATGATTAAATGAGCTGTGGGATGCGCCTTTCTGCTGTTGCCAGGGTTACATCCACATCTTTGACTGGGTTTCATCTGCTGCCACGAATACACATGATTGAAGACATTCTGCATCTTAGCCAACTCATCACAACAGAATAAGGCTTCTGCCTCTTGTGGGATAGCTTGTCTGCCAATCTTTTATAAAAAGTGAGTATGCTTACATCAGGTATGCCAACAGAGTGAGTATGCTTACATCAGGTATGCCAACAGAGTGAGTATGCTTACATCAGGTATGCCAACAGAGTGAGTATGCTTACATCAGGTATGCCAACAGAGTGAGTATGCTTACATCAGGTATGCCAACAGAGTGAGTATGCTTACATCAGGTATGCCAACAGAGTGAGTATGCTTACATCAGGTATGCCAACAGAGTGAGTATGCTTACATCAGGTATGCCAACAGAGTGAGTATGCTTACATCAGGTATGCCAACAGAGTGAGTATGCTTACATCAGGTATGCCAACAGAGTGAGTATGCTTACATCAGGTATGCCAACAGAGTGAGTATGCTTACATCAGGTATGCCAACAGAGTGAGTATGCATACATCAGGTATGCCAACAGAGTGAGTATGCATACATCAGGTATGCCAACAGAGTGAGTATGCATACATCAGGTATGCCAACAGAGTGAGTATGCTTACATCAGGTATGCCAACAGAGTGAGTATGCTTACATCAGGTATGCCAACAGAGTGAGTATGCTTACATCAGGTATGCCAACAGAGTGAGTATGCTTACATCAGGTATGCCAACAGAGTGAGTATGCTTACATCAGGTATGCCAACAGAGTGAGTATGCTTACATCAGGTATGCCAACAGAGTGAGTATGCATACATCAGGTATGCCAACAGAGTGAGTATGCTTACATCAGGTATGCCAACAGAGTGAGTATGCATACATCAGTATGCCAACAGAGTGAGTATGCATACATCAGGTATGCCACAGAGTGAGTATGCTTACATCAGGTATGCCAACAGAGTGAGTATGCTTACATCTTATAGGTGAGACTGTATAAACACAGGAACTGTAGTCTAACCACAACTATGAATCCACACATGTATCGTATCACGTGACTCCTAAGATAGAGCACACCAGTTCTGTAGTGAATGTTTATAAAGAGCGATTGATCATTGTCAATATACTACATTGGCGACGAGGTAAAGCTAGAGAAATGGCAGTGGCACTTCAAGTGAGTACAGTGCAGCCATTTGATGTGCACGGAGATGCCAACAGTCTTTCAAAAAGGTGGGAGAAATGGCTCAGGTCATTTGAAATGTATGGCTATAAGTTATGCATTGTGTCAAATAATATGTATGTAAACAATATACTCAGGATTATAAGCAATGTTCTTATGGTATGGAGACAGTGCACCTAAAATGTCTCTTGGAGTATGATGCTCACTGGGTTGCTATCCTGGAGGAGGCAGCTTTGTATCTCAGGTCCGTGTTCAACTGGGATCTGTTGTATTGATAAATAAGCATAATAATATTCATAGTTGTATTCAGTATGTTTAAAGGTTTTTTTAAATTATTATTTTTTTAAATTTTTTTTTAATTTTTTTATATTTTATCATTATTATCATTATGGTCACATAATCTTGACCAGAGTATTATATTAAAAAATTTATTAAAAAATGCATTTAACATCATAAACAATGTTTTATGTTGATAACAAGCATAATTATATTCATATGCTACGGTCAGAATGTGGTCACAAGCATTACCACATTGTTTCAAGTAATAGAAACATATTTATGTAAAAAACGTTAGAAACGTTAGAAGCAATATTATGTATAAATACACAATCATATTCATTGGATGTGGTCACAACATCCTAACCACATTGTTTGAAATACAACAAAAAATATTTAGGCAAAAATTATATATAATCAATGTTCTTATATTGATTAAATCCATAATCATATTCATACTTTGTGGTCAGTGTGTGTTTTTCACAAAAATTACCACATGTTTATCAACAATAATGCTATCCCATAATATATGGTTGCTATGTACTATTGCATTCCAGATTTTATATTAATTTTTAACTGTAGCTGCGTCTATTTCCAACAATTCTCATCTCTTAACCGATTAAACGCCGTAAGCGCCATATGGCGCGAGACCTTACATCCTTCGCCACACAAAAATATATAAAATGAACCGTTACGAGCTAACAGCCCCGGTTGGGTTCTGCACATGCCTAGTAGACTAGAGAACGTCACAAAAATGATTATTTCCGGTTGATGCATCGTGCAACAAAAATCCAGCGGTTGAACGCCATTTTTGTTGGTCGAGCTTTTTTTTTTAAACTGCTCAAAGATGCTCTCCTGTGAGGACGTTATTTCTCAACTTTTAGCCGACGATTCTGGCGATTCTGGGTCAGATTCATTTGGGGAAGAAGGTGAAGACATCTATGCATACCGAGGAAACACTCTGGATCCAGTTGCTCTAAGAGAAGAGGCGTGCTTGGATGGACTTCTCGATTGTAAGTTTCTTCTAACCTTAGCGCTTCATAGCGCTTCATAGCCTTTATTTACCATAGTCGACTGAGAGTGTACTATTGCCAAATACTAGCTTATTCTGTTGGTATTCCAAATTCAGACGGGATAGTTATAGAAAAAAAGTTATAGCTAAGAGTGTAGGTTGGAGTTGTTGAGTTGTTGATTTTCATTTGAATTTGAATTTACAAATGTTGACCACAAACTTGATATATATATCTTGTTTTTCCCACCCTCCCCACTACTTTTCCTACAGCATCAGATGATGAGAGTGGAGATGAGGCATCTATGACTCCTTTTGTTACATTGGAGGATGAGGAAGCCTTGCCTGAAGTCTCTACAGGGCGTGGGAACACGACTGGTGCTGGAGTTGTGCGAGGGAGAGGCGGGCGAGGGAGTACTGGCCGAGGGAGAGGCGGGCGAGGGAGTACTGGTCAAGGGGGAAGCAGCTCAAGTGGTAGTGGAGTCGTAAGTGTTGCTAGTGGTCCTCCAAAAGGTACTGGTAGTAGGCGGGCCAGAGGTTATAGGCGTGTGCGAGCATCTGGCACTGGTTCTGTCCGAGCATCTGGCACTGGTTCTGCCCAAGCATCTGGCACTGGTTCTAGGCTAACTGAGGTCACAGGTAAGTGGGAAATAAAGGAGCCAACTCCTTTGAAATTGGACTATACAGCAACAGCTGGTCCAACTTCTTCATTGCTTGGTGCATCAAGTACATTTTTAGATGCATTTTACCTTTTTTTTACTCTTGAAGTGTGGGAACTCCTAGTAGCAGAGACGAACAGTTACGTTTCTAGGATGGCTAGTCTCTCCAGGCCATGGGTAGATACTAATATAGAGGAAATGAAAGCTTTTGTAGGAATGTTGATAATAATGGGAGTTTCCACACTTCCATACTTAGAATTGTACTGGTCCACTAATCACTCGGATTTGTCTGGATCTTTGGTTCGTAAAGTAATGCCTAGGACTCGGTTTTTGGAGCTAATGCGTTATGTACATGTAAATTCTATTGATGGTTTGTTGGTTACAAAGGGTAACCTGAATTATGATCGGCTTTATAAGGTAAGGAAGTTATTAGATTTGATTACTCCTAAGTTTGAGAGTGAATATACTTTGCATCAAGAGCTTAGTATTGATGAAGCTATGATTCCCTTTCAAGGTAGGCTTGGCTTCAAACAGTATATGAAGGACAAACCAATAAAATTGGGGATAAAAGTGTTTGTCCTTTGTGATGCTAGGAATGGGTACATTTATCGGTTGCAGATTTATACAGGTAAGAACGTGGAAGTATATAGCTGATAAAACTGGTTTGTGTAGTAGAGTTGTTTTAGATTTGTTAGAAGGATTAGAACATAAGAACTTCCATGTGTACATGGACAATTATTATACTAGTCCTAATTTATTTCAAACGCTTACAAGTAAAGGCTTTGGTGCATGTGGTACAGCTAGGTATACTAGGAGGAACTTTCCTCCAGATTTAGTAACAAAAGCTTCGATTAGAAATAGAGGTTATTATGATTATAGGTCTAATGGTGCACTCCTGGCTTTAGTTTGGGTAGCTAACGGTCAATCTACATGATAACTAATATACATCCCGCGGAAAATAATTTAGTACCTCCTACTGTAAAAAGGCGCAAAATTGATGGTTCTAGAGAGGATCTGCCATGTCCCCCATGTTTGCCTGATTATCAGTCATTCATGAGAGGTGTGGACAGAGCAGATCAGAGAATAGGCTACTATAATTTGGGTAGAAAGTCTAGGAGATGGTGGAAAAGGTTTTTTTCCGTATTTGATAGAAGCTTGTTTATTGAATTCATTTATTTTGTTTTCTTCTGTCCGAGCTCCAATATCAGTAAGGAAGGGTAATTATCTAGAAGCTAGGATTGTTCTAGCTAAATCTTTGATTGGTTCTTTCTCTTCTTGGCAGCGTGCAGGTCAACGTTGTAGTCAGGCAAATAGTCAGCTAGATCGCCTCAATTTAAAACTAGGTCATTTCCCACAGTGCTGTGCAAAGAAGCGCTGGTAGTTTGCATTAGTAAAGGTTACAGGCATGAGGCAAGGTCCCAGTGTTGTTTTTGTAACGTTCCTTTGTGTGGTGGATCAACAGGCCGTGACTGTTTTCGTAAATACCATACCTTGGTGGACTATCAGTAATGTTTATGCACCCCCTGCTCCTTTCTGTGCTTCTCTCTTGTTCCCTGCTCCTTCGTCTACTTCTCTCTTGTTCCCTGCCCCTTGTCTACTTCTCTCGTTCCCTGTCCCTTCGTCTACTTCTCTCGTCTCTCCAGTATTCAAGTGTTATTCTTATCCTGGTATCTCATGTTTGTGTAGAATAAAAACATGGTGAAATATCATGCCGGAGACCAAGCAAGCTATACCCAAGACTGAGCAAGTTCTACTCTACCCGTGACAGTAAGACCGGAGCTCTACCCAAGACACTCCCTTACATAATTGTGTTTTATATTATGGTTTTATTCTAGTATGTGTTAGCATTTTCACTCTCTTATAATTTGTTTTTTGTATTATTATTTGTTAGCATTTTGATGGGGAAAACAACCCACTGGCTTTGCATATGGTAGAGGGTTTGTAAATAGATGCTCCATCTTGTGTTGGCATTATAATGTGTGTATAATAGTGTGAAAATATGAAAATATTCACCCCCAAGAAGATGACAAGGTTTTATAATGCTGGTTAGTTCTGCCCAGTTGGTAAGGAAGGCTCGATTTTTTTTACAGGAAGTAGAGCTATCATGTGGCTTAATATGACCCAAGTTTCATGGGTGGATTCCCTGCAGAACGGAAGATATAAAAATAATAAGTAAAATACCTCGTTAATTCATGAATAATTTGCCCGCGGGTACTAGGAATACGGCGTGTAATCGGTTAAATAACGGTTGGAACGACGTTGAAAATAGCGCCAACGGAATATTAACGCAACAGAACCAGAACTTATTTTTGGCTCCTACTATAGCTCTTGTTTTTCACCTCAACAGAGCTGATATAAATGTGCTTAGCTCTTGTTTGCTCTCCTCATCAGAACTGATATAAATGTTTGTAGCTCTTGCTTGCTCACTTCAACAGAACTGGTCAGTGATGGTGGCCCCTAGCTGTGTGTACATGCAGTGTTATAGCAGGTCAGTGATGGTGGCCCCTAGCTGTGTGTACATGCAGTGTTATAGTAGGTCAGTGATGGTGGCCCCTAGCTGTGTGTACATGCAGTGTTATAGTAGGTCAGTGATGGTGGCCCCTAGCTGTGTGTACATGCAGTGTTATAGCAGGTCAGTGATGGTGGTCCATAGCTGTGTGTACATGCAGTGTTATAGCAGGTCAGTGATGGTGGCCCCTAGCTGTGTGTACATGCAGTGTTATAGTAGGTCAGTGATGGTGGCCCCTAGCTGTGTGTACATGCAGTGTTATAGCAGGTCAGTGATGGTGGCCCCTAGCTGTGTGTACATGCAGTGTTATAGCAGGTCAGTGATGGTGGTCCCTAGCTGTGTGTACATGCAGTGTTATAGCAGGTCAGTGATGGTGGCCCCTAGCTGTGTGTACATGCAGTGTTATAGTAGGTCAGTGATGGTGGCCCCTAGCTGTGTGTACATGCAGTGTTATAGCAGGTCAGTGATGGTGGCCCCTAGCTGTGTGTACATGCAGTGTTATAGCAGGTCAGTGATGGTGGTCCATAGCTGTGTGTACATGTACATGCAGTGTTATAGCAGGTCAGTGATGGTGGCCCCTAGCTGTGTGTACATGCAGTGTTATAGTAGGTCAGTGATGGTGGTCCCTAGCTGTGTGTACATGCAGTGTTATAGTAGGTCAGTGATGGTGGTCCCTAGCTGTGTGTACATGCAGTGTTATAGCAGGTCAGTGATGGTGGCCCCTAGCTGTGTGTACATGCAGTGTTATAGTAGGTCAGTGATGGTGGTCCCTAGCTGTGTGTACATGTAGTGTTATAGCAGGTCAGTGATGGTGGTCCATAGCTGTGTGTACATGCAGTGTTATAGTAGGTCAGTGATGGTGGTCCCTAGCTGTGTGTACATGCAGTGTTATAGTAGGTCAGTGATGGTGGTCCCTAGCTGTGTGTACATGTAGTGTTATAGCAGGTCAGTGATGGTGGTCCATAGCTGTGTGTACATGCAGTGTTATAGTAGGTCAGTGATGGTGGTCCCTAGCTGTGTGTACATGCAGTGTTATAGTAGGTCAGTGATGGTGGCCCCTAGCTGTGTGTACATGCAGTGTTATAGTAGGTCAGTGATGGTGGCCCCTAGCTGTGTGTACATGCAGTGTTATAGTAGGTCAGTGATGGTGGTCCCTAGCTGTGTGTACATGCAGTGTTATAGCAGGTCAGTGATGGTGGTCCCTAGCTGTGTGTACATGCAGTGTTATAGCAGGTCAGTGATGGTGGCCCCTAGCTGTGTGTACATGCAGTATTATAGCAGGTCAGTGATGGTGGCCCCTAGCTGTGTGTACATGCAGTGTTATAGTAGGTCAGTGATGGTGGTCCCTAGCTGTGTGTACATGCAGTGTTATAGCAGGTCAGTGATGGTGGCCCCTAGCTGTGTGTACATGCAGTGTTATAGCAGGTCAGTGATGGTGGTCCCTAGCTGTGTGTACATGCAGTGTTATAGTACTATTGCATTCCAGATTTTATATTAATTTTTAACTGTAGCTGTGTCTATTTCCAACAATTCTCCTCTCTTAAGTAACTTATAATTGGATTCACCACAGTGTGGTGTGTAACTATGGCAACAGTTGGTAACCACAATGTTGGTTATAACAAGGGCTATTGGATACAATATGGTTGCTATGGACTTTAGTCAACCCTTGTTGAGATAAAAGGGCATACGTTCATCCATGTCATTTTTTTTTCTTTCCCAAAATAAAGTCACCGGGGAGAGGGTTAAAAATAGAGAACAAAAGAAGATTGTCACCCAATATGCAGCAGCGAAACACATGTATGGAAGTTTTACTGCAGCATAGTCAAGACTGAAGAAGAAATACAGCGTATAATGTGGCCTGCAGATCGCAAGATATCTTGCATCAGGTCCACTGTATATGCAGTGTTATAGTAGGTCAGTGATGGTGGCCCTTAGCTGTGTGTACATGCAGTGTTATAGCAGGACAGTGATGGTGGTCCCTAGCTGTGTGTACATGCAGTGTTATAGCAGGTCAGTGATGGTGGCCCCTAGCTGTGTGTACATGCAGTGTTATAGTAGGTCAGTGATGGTGGTCCCTACCTGTGTGTACATGCAGTGTTATAGTAGGTCAGTGATGGTGGCCCCTAGCTGTGTGTACATGCAGTGTTATAGCAGGTCAGTGATGGTGGTCCCTAGCTGTGTGTACATGCAGTGTTATAGCAGGTCAGATATAGCAGGTCAGTGGAAAAAAACAGCCCCCCCCCCCCCTCCACCCACCAGTCACTTTTTTTTTAACATTTGATCTTCCATACGTTCGCTTGGTTCTGTAGAATATTTATACCCAGTGGAGTTAAATTTACACTTTTATTATATATATACTGAAGAGAAAGCTGAAACAACTACATGAAAAGTAACTTTCAAGTTTTTTTCAATTCTTAGTAATTTCGTTGTCTCGCACAACGTTTTCGCTGCACCAAATACTCCTAAGGAAGTAGTCTCTCAGCCATCTAAGGCAAAGTTAAATCAGATCATTAACATTCTAAAGCCAAGCATGTTTTTTATCACCACACTCATTTTAGCTACAGGGGGGGGGGGGCAATAAAAAATGTTTTTATTGACCCCATGTGTGTGGGGTTTTTCCCCACCACCCCCATTCACTACATTTATGATTATATTTGAAGCCACATGCTCTATGCCTAGCTGTATGTATTTGATTGGTCAGAATGAACAGACAGAGCTGGGCACATAACAATTAGTTAGTCCTGATTGTTCACTTCTGATGTTTGTGTTTCTGGTGTTTGGAGAATAATAAGACTTCACTAACTCTGGTGGCAGCATATATCTCTGGGATTCTCAGGCAAGATAGCTGGGTGGGCATTGTGAGGTTGAGTTAGGTCTAAGATAGTGTGTGGTACTAGAAGAGTCTAACAATATATATATATTTGTCATGTTAATAAATGCCTTTTTTCTTTTCTTACACGTGTAGCTTCTGTTAGTATGGCTATTGGAGAAGTGGAAGCAGAAGCATCTGTCAAGGCTACAACTAAGAAATACCATCTATCAGTCTCCATGCTCTGCAAACGATGTCTAGTTGAAAAGGGGGAGTGGTTTTGGGGAAAAGAGGAGGTACATTTTAACGCCTAATGAAAAAGGTCATTGAATAGCCCAGGGCTTCCTCTGGCCACTGGTAACAATTTCAAATTTTTAGCACTTAGCAATCTGGAGTTATTTAGGCTGAGGTTTTTGACATTCGTGTTTTTGAGGTCCCTCCACTTTTGGGTCTAGTAACTTGCCCATAGTGATACCGATGAAACATATTTTAGTATCAAAAGAGAGCACACAGAGAGACCTCTCTTTTGATCTATATATGAAGTCCATACCATGAAGTTTGCAGGATCTACGGAGCTCTAAAGTTGTAACCGTAAGTAAAAAAAAAATGCAACTGTTTCCCCGCAGAGGTATCTCTGTTGCCTAGTTCAGTATAAGTGTCTCGGTTGCTTAATTCAGCTTAAGTCGCTCTGTGGCCTAGTACATCATATGTGTCTATGAGGCTTAGTTCACTTTCCCCAAGGGGCAGTGAAAATTATGACAGGCTGGGGAAAATCCAACCTCTTGTCAGCCATTTTCAACACAATTTTTCATCAATATACAGGCCGAACTGCGAGATTGCAATCGATGAGGCTATGATCAACTTTCAAGGTCATTCATCACTGAAGCAATACATGCCATTGAAACCCATCAAAAGAGGAATCAAGGTGTGGGTTCGGGCTGATAGCCGAAATGGTTTTTTCACACAGAGATTTACACGGGTAAAAAGAAAGGTGCAGTTGAACACCACTTGGGGGCAAGAGTCGTCAAGGAACTAACTGAGGACCTACAGCCTTTTTACCTCGCATAGTCTGTTGGTTGATTTGGAGAGGAGAGGGAGTTATGGATGTGGGACAGCCAGGAAAGACAGGCGTGGTTTACCCGAGGAGCTGGAGAAAGGCAAATTCAAGAAAAGGTAAAATGTGCACTAGATTAACACAAGTTAGTGTTATGCCACAAACATTTTGGGGTTGTATATCAGTTCATGCATGTTATTTACCACAACTATGAGATACTCATTATATGAACTTCTAAACATTTTTAGGGGCCAGTCACTAACCACGCAATGTGGAAAAGTGTGTGCAAATGCATGGCAGGAACGAAAAATCGTCATGATTATGTACACCAACAGCGACCCAAAGAGCATCACCTCAGTCATTCGGCATACAAACAATGGCTGCAGAGAGGAAATAAGCTGCCCCTTAGCTATCCAGTCCTACAATAAATACATGGGAGGAGGGGATCAGATCAGAGGATATTATAGGTGCAGGGTGAAAACCTACAAAGACATATTTAACTCTCTGATCGATGTGGCTATAACAAACGCCTTCATTCTACACAAAGGATGGTCAGGAAGCGGAAGTGAACTTACGATCAAGAAGTTCAGGATTCAGTTAGCCAAGGAGATAATTGGAAGTTATTGTAGCCGACGCAGAGCTGGGTGTGGCTCCATTATCAAGAGTCTTCCTTTCCTCCACTTCCCAATAAAGAACCCTGTAACCTCTGGGAAGCGCAGTCGAGGACGTTGCACTTACTGCTACCAGCAACAAAAGAGATCGGACAGCCAGTGGTACTGACAGGATTGTGGCATATGGCTATGCCACACTGGAATTGCGAGCACCGACTGCTACTTATTGTGGCACAAAAACAAATTATAGTCACGTTATTGGAATATAACCTTCTCTCTCCATGTGTACCAATGTACTACATCGAATTCATATAAAATGATATTTTTTTGCGCGTAATCAAATACAGCACGTTGCATTCATCAACCACTTTAGTTATTGCAATTTGGTTTCACTCGAATCACAACTGTTAGCTTTGACAAGCTACAAACCAATTTACAGCTTTTGATTTTTAAAAATTAGTTGTGGCGGTCTGCCAAACAGAGGAGGGTCCTGCCTTGGATGTTTTAACATGCATCTTCTGACAAAACATGCCTCTAGCATGGTTATATACCTAGCATGGTTATACACCTAGCATGGTTATACACGTAGCATAGTTATACACCTAGCATGGTTATATACCTATCATGGTATTACACCTAGCATGGCTATACACAGTGGGGCTCAATTAAATTTGATGTGACAAGTTAACTAATTAATTCAAATAAATTTGAAATGACAGTTTAACTAAACAATTCAACTAAAATAGACATGACAAGTCAACTAAAATGAACTAATTTTGAATTAAATAAAGAGACCATAAGATTGGCTTTTTTAGGCTAGTCCGTTCATTTCATTTTCATGTTCGTTTTTCCCACCTCCTTGGAAGTGGGCTTTGAAAACTCTTTTTGAGGGCTTTGAAAACTCTATTTGAGGACTTTTTCAGTTTCATCGGACCTTACGTTCGTGTTTTGTGGCCACTGGTTTGACACACACCCAAATTGGTACTGCTATTTACTTGTTAGCACTATTAAATTCCATGTCAAG
>JAQNBH010000002.1:39268348-39293708 GCA_028752905.1 Cladorhizidae sp. MBARI D1340-BT2 | reverse complement strand
AGTAGCTGGTTGCAAGTAACCCTTCTCTGGTGCTACACCCAAACAAGTATTGCTAACAGCTGGGCAAATAACCTTCTCTGGTGCTTCACCCAAACAAGTATTGCTAACAAGTAGCTGGTTGTAAGTAACCTTCTCTGGTGCTTCACCCAAACAAGTATTGCTAACAGCTGGTTGTAAGTAACCTTCTCTGGTGCTTCATCCAAGTATTGCTAACAGCTGGTTGTAAGTAATCTTCTCTGGTGCTTCACCCAAACAAGTATTGCTAACAGCTGGTTGTAAGTAATCTTCTCTGGTGCTTCACCCAAACAAGTATTGCTAACAGCTGGTTGTAAGTAACCTTCTCTGGTGCTTCACCCAAACAAGTATTGCTAACAGCTGGTTGTAAGTAACTTTCTCTGGTGCTTCACCCAAACAAGTATTGCTAACAGCTGGTTGTAAGTAACCTTCTCTGGTGCTTCACCCAAACAAGTATTGCTAACAGCTGGTTGTAAGTAACCTTCTCTGGTGCTTCACCCAAACAAGTATTGCTAACAGCTGGTTGTAAGTAACCTTCTCTGGTGCTTCACCCAAACAAGTATTGCTAACAAGTAGCTGGTTGTAAGTAACCTTCTCTGGTGCTTCACCCAAACAGGTATTGCTAACAAGTAGCTGGTTGCAAGTAACCTTCTCTGGTGCTTCACCCAAACAAGTATTGCTAACAGCTGGGCAAATAACCTTCTCTGGTGCTTCACCCAAACAAGTATTGCTAACAGCTGGTTGTAAGTAACCTTCTCTGGTGCTTCACCCAAACAAGTATTGCTAACAAGTAGCTGGTTGTAAGTAACCTTCTCTGGTGCTTCACCCAAACAAGTATTGCTAACAGCTGGTTGTAAGTAACCTTCTCTGGTGCTTCACCCAAACAAGTATTGCTAACAGCTGGTTGTAAGTAACCTTCTCTGGTGCTTCACCCCAAACAAGTATTGCTAACAGCTGGTTGTAAGTAACCTTCTCTGGTGCTTCACCCAAACAAGTATTGCTAACAGCTGGTTGTAAGTAACCTTCTCTGGTGCTTCACCCAAACAAGTATTGCTAACAGCTGGTTGTAAGTAACCTTCTCTGGTGCTTCACCCAAGTATTGCTAACAGCTGGTTGTAAGTAACCTTCTCTGGTGCTTCACCCAAACAAGTATTGCTAACGAGTAGCTGGTTGTAAGTAACCTTCTCTGGTGCTTCACCCCAAACAAGTATTGCTAACAGCTGGTTGTAAGTAACCTTCTCTGGTGCTTCACCCAAACAAGTATTGCTAACAGCTGGTTGTAAGTATCCTTCTCTGGTGCTTCACCCAAACCAGTATTGCTAACAGCTGGTTGTAAGTAACCTTCTCTGGTGCTTCACCCAAACAAGTATTGCTAACAGCTGGTTGTAAGTAACCTTCTCTGGTGCTTCACCCAAACAAGTATTGCTAACAGCTGGTTGTAAGTAACCTTCTCTGGTGCTTCACCCAAACAAGTATTGCTAACAGCTGGTTGTAAGTAATCTTCTCTGGTGCTTCACCCAAACAAGTATTGCTAACAGCTGGTTGTAAGTAACCTTCTCTGGTGCTTCACCCAAACAAGTATTGCTAACAGCTGGTTGTAAGTAACCTTCTCTGGTGCTTCACCCAAACAAGTATTGCTAACAGCTGGTTGTAAGTAACCTTCTCTGGTGCTTCACCCAAACAAGTATTGCTAACAGCTGGTTGTAAGTAACCTTCTCTGGTGCTTCACCCCAAACAAGTATTGCTAACAGCTGGTTGTAAGTAACCTTCTCTGGTGCTTCACCCAAACAAGTATTGCTAACAGCTGGTTGTAAGTAACCTTCTCTGGTGCTTCACCCAAACAAGTATTGCTAACAGCTGGTTGTAAGTAACCTTCTCTGGTGCTTCACCCAAACAAGTATTGCTAACAGCTGGTTGTAAGTAATCTTCTCTGGTGCTTCACCCAAACAAGTATTGCTAACAGCTGGTTGTAAATAATCTTCTCTGGTGCTTCACCCAAACAAGTATTGCTAACAGCTGGTTGTAAGTAACCTTCTCTGGTGCTTCACCCAAACAAGTATTGCTAACAGCTGGTTGTAAGTAATCTTCTCTGGTGCTTCACCCAAGTATTGCTAACAGCTGGTTGTAAATAACCTTCTCTGGTGCTTCACCCAAACAAGTAAATTGCTAACAGCTGGTTGTAAATAATCTTCTCTGGTGCTTCACCCAAACAAGTATTGCTAACAGCTGGTTGTAAGTAACCTTCTCTGGTGCTTCACCCAAACAAGTATTGCTAACAAGTAGCTGGTTGTAAGTAACCTTCTCTGGTGCTTCACCCAATCAAGTATTGCTAACATCTGGTTGCAAGTAACCTTCTCTGGTGCTTCACCCAAACAAGTATTGCTAACTGCTGGTTGTAAGTAACCTTCTCTGGTGCTTCACCCAAACAAGTATTGCTAACAGCTGGTTGTAAGTAACCTTCTCTGGTGCTTCACCCAAACAAGTATTGCTAACAGCTGGTTGTAAGTAACCTTCTCTGGTGCTTCACCCAAACAAGTATTGCTAACAGCTGGTTGTAAGTAACCTTCTCTGGTGCTTCACCCCAAACAAGTATTGCTAACAGCTGGTTGTAAGTAACCTTCTCTGGTGCTTCACCCAAACAAGTATTGCTAACAGCTGGTTGTAAGTATCCTTCTCTGGTGCTTCACCCAAACAAGTATTGCTAACAGCTGGTTGTAAGTAACCTTCTCTGGTGCTTCACCCAAACAAGTATTGCTAACAGCTGGTTGTAAGTAACCTTCTCTGGTGCTTCACCCAAACAAGTATTGCTAACAAGTAGCTGGTTGCAAGGAACCTTCTCTGGTGCTTCACCCAAACAAGTATTGCTAACAGCTGGTTGTAAGTAACCTTCTCTGGTGCTTCACCCAAACAAGTATTGCTAACAAGTAGCTGGTTGTAAGTAACCTTCTCTGGTGCTTCACCCAAACAAGTATTGCTAACATCTGGTTGCAAGTAACCTTCTCTGGTGCTTCACCCAAACAAGTATTGCTAACAGCTGGTTGTAAGTAACCTTCTCTGGTGCTTCACCCAAACAAGTATTGCTAACAGCTGGTTGTAAGTAACCTTCTCTGGTGCTTCACCCAAACAAGTATTGCTAACAGCTGGTTGTAAGTAACCTTCTCTGGTGCTTCACCCAAACAAGTATTGCTAACAGCTGGTTGTAAGTAATCTTCTCTGGTGCTTCACCCAAACAAGTATTGCTAACAGCTGGTTGTAAATAATCTTCTCTGGTGCTTCACCCAAACAAGTATTGCTAACAGCTGGTTGTAAGTAACCTTCTCTGGTGCTTCACCCAAACAAGTATTGCTAACAGCTGGTTGTAAGTAATCTTCTCTGGTGCTTCACCCAAGTATTGCTAACAGCTGGTTGTAAATAACCTTCTCTGGTGCTTCACCCAAACAAGTAAATTGCTAACAGCTGGTTGTAAATAATCTTCTCTGGTGCTTCACCCAAACAAGTATTGCTAACAGCTGGTTGTAAGTAACCTTCTCTGGTGCTTCACCCAAACAAGTATTGCTAACAAGTAGCTGGTTGTAAGTAACCTTCTCTGGTGCTTCACCCAATCAAGTATTGCTAACATCTGGTTGCAAGTAACCTTCTCTGGTGCTTCACCCAAACAAGTATTGCTAACTGCTGGTTGTAAGTAACCTTCTCTGGTGCTTCACCCAAACAAGTATTGCTAACAGCTGGTTGTAAGTAACCTTCTCTGGTGCTTCACCCAAACAAGTATTGCTAACAGCTGGTTGTAAGTAACCTTCTCTGGTGCTTCACCCAAACAAGTATTGCTAACAGCTGGTTGTAAGTAACCTTCTCTGGTGCTTCACCCCAAACAAGTATTGCTAACAGCTGGTTGTAAGTAACCTTCTCTGGTGCTTCACCCAAACAAGTATTGCTAACAGCTGGTTGTAAGTATCCTTCTCTGGTGCTTCACCCAAACCAGTATTGCTAACAGCTGGTTGTAAGTAACCTTCTCTGGTGCTTCACCCAAACAAGTATTGCTAACAGCTGGTTGTAAGTAACCTTCTCTGGTGCTTCACCCAAACAAGTATTGCTAACAAGTAGCTGGTTGCAAGGAACCTTCTCTGGTGCTTCACCCAAACAAGTATTGCTAACAGCTGGTTGTAAGTAACCTTCTCTGGTGCTTCACCCAAACAAGTATTGCTAACAAGTAGCTGGTTGTAAGTAACCTTCTCTGGTGCTTCACCCAAACAAGTATTGCTAACATCTGGTTGCAAGTAACCTTCTCTGGTGCTTCACCCAAACAAGTATTGCTAACAGCTGGTTGTAAGTAACCTTCTCTGGTGCTTCACCCAAACAAGTATTGCTAACAGCTGGTTGTAAATAATCTTCTCTGGTGCTTCACCCAAACAAGTATTGCTAACAGCTGGTTGTAAGTAACCTTCTCTGGTGCTTCACCAAAACAAGTATTGCTAACTGCTGGTTGTAAGTAACCTTCTCTGGTGCTTCACCCAAACAAGTATTGCTAACAGCTGGTTGTAAGTAACCTTCTCTGGTGCTTCACCCAAACAAGTATTGCTAACAGCTGGTTGTAAGTAACCTTCTCTGGTGCTTCACCCAAACAAGTATTGCTAACAGCTGGTTGTAAGTAACCTTCTCTGGTGCTTCACCCCAAACAAGTATTGCTAACAGCTGGTTGTAAGTAACCTTCTCTGGTGCTTCACCCAAACAAGTATTGCTAACAGCTGGTTGTAAGTATCCTTCTCTGGTGCTTCACCCAAACCAGTATTGCTAACAGCTGGTTGTAAGTAACCTTCTCTGGTGCTTCACCCAAACAAGTATTGCTAACAGCTGGTTGTAAGTAACCTTCTCTGGTGCTTCACCCAAACAAGTATTGCTAACAGCTGGTTGTAAGTAACCTTCTCTGGTGCTTCACCCAAACAAGTATTGCTAACAGCTGGTTGTAAGTAACCTTCTCTGGTGCTTCACCCAAACAAGTATTGCTAACAGCTGGTTGTAAGTAACCTTCTCTGGTGCTTCACCCAAACAAGTATTGCTAACAGCTGGTTGTAAGTAACCTTCTCTGGTGCTTCACCCAAACAAGTATTGCTAACAGCTGGTTGTAAGTAACCTTCTCTGGTGCTTCACCCAAACAAGTATTGCTAACAGCTGGTTGTAAATAATCTTCTCTGGTGCTTCACCCAAACAAGTATTGCTAACAGCTGGTTGTAAGTAAACCTTCTCTGGTGCTTCACCCAAACAAGTATTGCTAACAGCTGGTTGTAAGTAACCTTCTCTGGTGCTTCACCCAAACAAGTATTGCTAACAGCTGGTTGTAAGTAACCTTCTCTGGTGCTTCACCCAAACAAGTATTGCTAACAGCTGGTTGTAAGTAACCTTCTCTGGTGCTTCACCCAAACAAGTATTGCTAACAGCGGGTTGTAAGTAACCTTCTCTGGTGCTTCACCCAAACAAGTATTGCTAACAGCTGGTTGTAAGTAACCTTCTCTGGTGCTTCACCCAAACAAGTATTGCTAACAGCTGGTTGTAAATAACCTTCTCTGGTGCTTCACCCAAACAAGTATTGCTAACAGCTGGTTGTAAGTAACCTTCTCTGGTGCTTCACCCAAGTATTGCTAACAGCTGGTTGTAAGTAACCTTCTCTGGTGCTTCACCCAAACAAGTATTGCTAACAGCTGGTTGTAAGTAACCTTCTCTGGTGCTTCACCCAAGTATTGCTAACAGCTGGTTGCAAGTAACCTTCTCTGGTGCTTCACCCAAACAAGTATTGCTAACAGCTGGTTGTAAGTAACCTTCTCTGGTGCTTCACCCAAACAAGTATTGCTAACAGCTGGTTGTAAGTAACCTTCTCTGGTGCTTCACCCAAACAAGTATTGCTAACAGCTGGTTGTAAGTAATCTTCTCTGGTGCTTCACCCAAACAAGTATTGCTAACAGCTGGTTGTAAGTAACCTTCTCTGGTGCTTCACCCAAACAAGTATTGCTAACAGCTGGTTGTAAGTAACCTTCTCTGGTGCTTCACCCAAACAAGTATTGCTAACAGCTGGTTGTAAATAACCTTCTCTGGTGCTTCACCCAAACAAGTATTGCTAACAGCTGGTTGTAAATAATCTTCTCTGGTGCTTCACCCAAACAAGTATTGCTAACAGCTGTTTGTAAGTAACCTTCTCTGGTGCTTCACCCAAACAAGTATTGCTAACAGCTGGTTGTAAGTAACCTTCTCTGGTGCTTCACCCAAACAAGTATTGCTAACAGCTGGTTGTAAGTAACCTTCTCTGGTGCTTCACCCAAACAAGTATTGCTAACAGCTGGTTGTAAGTAACCTTCTCTGGTGCTTCACCCAAACAAGTATTGCTAACAGCTGGTTGTAAGTAACCTTCTCTGGTGCTTCACCCAAACAAGTATTGCTAACAGCTGGTTGTAAGTAACCTTCTCTGGTGCTTCACCCAAACAAGTATTGCTAACAGCTGGTTGTAAATAATCTTCTCTGGTGCTTCACCCAAACAAGTATTGCTAACAGCTGGTTGTAAGTAACCTTCTCTGGTGCTTCACCCAAACAAGTATTGCTAACAGCTGGTTGTAAGTAACCTTCTCTGGTGCTTCACCCAAACAAGTATTGCTAACAGCTGGTTGTAAGTAACCTTCTCTGGTGCTTCACCCAAACAAGTATTGCTAACAGCTGGTTGTAAGTAACCTTCTCTGGTGCTTCAGCCAAACAAGTATTGCTAACAGCTGGTTGTAAGTAACCTTCTCTGGTGCTTCACCCAAACAAGTATTGCTAACAGCTGGTTGTAAGTAACCTTCTCTGGTGCTTCACCCAAACAAGTATTGCTAACAGCTGGTTGTAAATAACCTTCTGTGGTGCTTCACCCAAACAAGTATTGCTAACAGCTGGTTGTAAGTAACCTTCTCTGGTGCTTCACCCAAGTATTGCTAACAGCTGGTTGTAAGTAACCTTCTCTGGTGCTTCACCCAAACAAGTATTGCTAACAGCTGGTTGTAAGTAACCTTCTCTGGTGCTTCACCCAAGTATTGCTAACAGCTGGTTGCAAGTAACCTTCTCTGGTGCTTCACCCAAACAAGTATTGCTAACAGCTGGTTGTAAGTAACCTTCTCTGGTGCTTCACCCAAACAAGTATTGCTAACAGCTGGTTGTAAATAACCTTCTCTGGTGCTTCACTCAAACAAGTATTGCTAACAGCTGGTTGTAAGTAACCTTCTCTGGTGCTTCACCCAAACAAGTATTGCTAACAGCTGGTTGTAAATAACCTTCTCTGGTGCTTCACCCAAACAAGTATTGCTAACAGCTGGTTGTAAGTAACCTTCTCTGGTGCTTCACCCAAACAAGTATTGCTAACAGCTGGTTGTAAGTAACCTTCTCTGGTGCTTCACCCAAACAAGTATTGCTAACAGCTGGTTGTAAGTAACCTTCTCTGGTGCTTCACCCAAGTATTGCTAACAGCTGGTTGTAAGTAACCTTCTCTGGTGCTTCACCCAAACAAGTATTGCTAACAGCTGGTTGTAAATAACCTTCTCTGGTGCTTCACCCAAACAAGTATTGCTAACAGCTGGTTGTAAGTAACCTTCTCTGGTGCTTCACCCAAACAAGTATTGCTAACAGCTGGTTGTAAGTAACCTTCTCTGGTGCTTCACCCAAACAAGTATTGCTAACAGCTGGTTGTAAATAACCTTCTCTGGTGCTTCACCCAAACAAGTATTGCTAACAGCTGGTTGTAAGTAACCTTCTCTGGTGCTTCACCCAAACAAGTATTGCTAACAGCTGGTTGTAAGTAACCTTCTCTGGTGCTTCACCCAAACAAGTATTGCTAACAGCTGGTTGTAAGTAACCTTCTCTGGTGCTTCACCCAAACAAGTATTGCTAACAGCTGGTAGTAAGTAACCTTCTCTGGTGCTTCACCCAAACAAGTATTGCTAACAGCTGGTTGTAAGTAACCTTCTCTGGTGCTTCACCCAAACAAGTATTGCTAACAGCTGGTTGTAAATAATCTTCTCTGGTGCTTCACCCAAACAAGTATTGCTAACAGCTGGTTTTAAGTAACCTTCTCTGGTGCTTCACCCAAACAAGTATTGCTAACAGCTGGTTGTAAGTAACCTTCTCTGGTGCTTCACCCAAACAAGTATTGCTAACAGCTGGTTGTAAGTAACCTTCTCTGGTGCTTCACCCAAACAAGTATTGCTAACAGCTGGTTGTAAGTAACCTTCTCTGGTGCTTCACCCAAACAAGTATTGCTAACAGCTGGTTGTAAGTAACCTTCTCTGGTGCTTCACCCAAACAAGTATTGCTAACAGCTGGTTGTAAGTAACCTTCTCTGGTGCTTCACCCAAACAAGTATTGCTAACAGCTGGTTGTAAATAACCTTCTCTGGTGCTTCACCCAAACAAGTATTGCTAACAGCTGGTTGTAAGTAACCTTCTCTGGTGCTTCACCCAAGTATTGCTAACAGCTGGTTGTAAGTAACCTTCTCTGGTGCTTCACCCAAACAAGTATTGCTAACAGCTGGTTGTAAGTAACCTTCTCTGGTGCTTCACCCAAGTATTGCTAACAGCTGGTTGCAAGTAACCTTCTCTGGTGCTTCACCCAAACAAGTATTGCTAACAGCTGGTTGTAAGTAACCTTCTCTGGTGCTTCACCCAAACAAGTATTGCTAACAGCTGGTTGTAAGTAACCTTCTCTGGTGCTTCACCCAAACAAGTATTGCTAACAGCTGGTTGTAAGTAATCTTCTCTGGTGCTTCACCCAAACAAGTATTGCTAACAGCTGGTTGTAAGTAACCTTCTCTGGTGCTTCACCCAAACAAGTATTGCTAACAGCTGGTTGTAAGTAACCTTCTCTGGTGCTTCACCCAAACAAGTATTGCTAACAGCTGGTTGTAAGTAACCTTCTCTGGTGCTTCACCCAAACAAGTATTGCTAACAGCTGGTTGTAAGTAACCTTCTCTGGTGCTTCACCCAAACAAGTATTGCTAACAGCTGGTTGTAAGTAACCTTCTCTGGTGCTTCACCCAAACAAGTATTGCTAACAGCTGGTTGTAAGTAACCTTCTCTGGTGCTTCACCCAAACAAGTATTGCTAACAGCTGGTTGTAAGTAACCTTCTCTGGTGCTTCACCCAAACAAGTATTGCTAACAGCTGGTTGTAAGTAACCTTCTCTGGTGCTTCACCCAAACAAGTATTGCTAACAGCTGGTTGTAAGTAATCTTCTCTGGTGCTTCACCCAAACAAGTATTGCTAACAGCTGGTTGTAAGTAACCTTCTCTGGTGCTTCACCCAAACAAGTATTGCTAACAGCTGGTTGTAAGTAACCTTCTCTGGTGCTTCACCCAAACAAGTATTGCTAACAGCTGGTTGTAAATAACCTTCTCTGGTGCTTCACCCAAACAAGTATTGCTAACAGCTGGTTGTAAATAATCTTCTCTGGTGCTTCACCCAAACAAGTATTGCTAACAGCTGGTTGTAAGTAACCTTCTCTGGTGCTTCACCCAAACAAGTATTGCTAACAGCTGGTTGTAAGTAACCTTCTCTGGTGCTTCACCCAAACAAGTATTGCTAACAGCTGGTTGTAAGTAACCTTCTCTGTTGCTTCACCCAAACAAGTATTGCTAACAGCTGGTTGTAAGTAACCTTCTCTGGTGCTTCACCCAAACAAGTATTGCTAACAGCTGGTTGTAAGTAATCTTCTCTGGTGCTTCACCCAAACAAGTATTGCTAACAAGTAGCTGGTTGTAAGTAACCTTCTCTGGTGCTTCACCCAAACAAGTATTGCTAACAAGTAGCTGGTTGTAAGTAACCTTCTCTGGTGCTTCACCCAAACAAGTATTGCTAACAAGTAGCTGGTTGTAAGTAACCTTCTCTGGTGCTTCACCCAAACAAGTATTGCTAACAGCTGGTTGTAAGTAACCTTCTCTGGTGCTTCACCCAAGTATTGCTAACAGCTGGTTGTAAGTAATCTTCTCTGGTGCTTCACCCAAACAAGTATTGCTAACAGCTGGTTGTAAGTAACCTTCTCTGGTGCTTCACCCAAACAAGTATTGCTAACAGCTGGTTGTAAGTAATCTTCTCTGGTGCTTCACCCAAACAAGTATTGCTAACAAGTAGCTGGTTGTAAGTAACCTTCTCTGGTGCTTCACCCAAACAAGTATTGCTAACAAGTACCTGGTTGTAAGTAACCTCCTCTCCTCCTCCATCTCCTCCTCCCTCCTCTCTGCCCTCTTCTCTCATCGTATATATAACTAAGGTAACCTGGATATCTGGTAAAGGGTTGCTATTATTATTATATTATTTTGAGCTGTGTGTGTTGTAGTGAACTATTGGTGTGGTGTTGAGATGTTGCCTGGTCAGGTCTTCTATCTCTGCCATGTCCACTATTGGTGGACATGACAGTTAGGTCCTCAGTTAGGTCCTCAGTTAGTTCCTTGACAACTCTTGCCCCCAAGTGGTGTTCAACTGCACCTTTCTTTTCCCCGTGTAAATCTCTAACTGTGTGAAACAACCGTTTCGGCTATCAGCCCGAACCCACACCTTGATTCCTCTTTTGATGGGTTTCAATGGCATGTATTGCTTCAGTGATGAATGACCTTGAAAGCTGATCATAGCCTCATCGATTGCAATCTCGCAGTTCGGCCTGTATATTGATGAAAAATTGTGTTGAAAATGGCTGACAAGAGGTTGGATTTTCCCCAGCCTGTCATAATTTTCACTGCCCCTTGGGGAAAGTGAACTAAGCCTCATAGACACATATATGATGTACTAGGCCCCAGAGCGACTTAAGCTGAATTAAGCAACCGAGACACTTATACTGAACTAGGCAACAGAGACACCTCTGTGGGGAAACAGTTGCATTTTTTTATTTTACTTATGGTTACAACTTTAGAGCTCCGTAGATTCTGCAAACTTCATGGTATGGACTTCATATATAGATCAAAAGAGAGGTCTCTCTGTGTGCTCTCTTTTGCTACTAAAATATGTTTCATACACTGTACATGTAGGTATAACTATGTGACATATGATGGTGTGTGACAGGTGATGGTGTGTGACATGTGGTGGTGTGTGACATGTGATGGTGTGTGATACGTTATGGCGTGTGGCACGTTATGGTGTGTGACACATGGTGTGTGACATGCGATGGCATGTGATGGTGTGACATGTGATGGTGTGTGACATGTGATGGTGTGTGACATGTGATGGTGTATGACATGTGATGGTGTGTGACATGTACTGGTGTGTGACATGTGATTGCATGTGACATGTGATGGTGTGTCATGTGGTTGCCTAGGTGTTAGTGGAGCAGAGGGCTGTGATGGTGTGTGACATGTGATGGTGTGTGACATGTGATGGTGTGTGACATGTGACATGTGATGGTGTGTGACATGTGATGGTGTGTGACATGTGATGGTGTGTGACATGTGATGGTGTGTGACATGTAATGGTGTGTGACATGTGATTGCATGTGACATGTGATGGTGTGTCATGTGGTTGCCTAGGTGTTAGTGGAGCAGAGGGCTCGTACAGCTGGTCTGAATGCAGAGGTGATGCACAAGATGTCTATGATAGACCTGGCTGGCTCGGAGCGTGCTACTGTGACATCTAATAGAGGCACGCACCTCAGAGAAGGAGCCAACATAAATCACTCGTTATTGGCACTCGGGAACTGTATCAACGCCCTGGCTTCTGGCAAGGTACACACACACTCTCTCTGGTGGGTGAGAGGACACACACACACACACACTCTCTCTCTCTGGTGGGTGAGAGGACACACACACACACACACACACTCTCTCTGATGGGTGAGAGGACACACACACACACTCTCTCTCTGGTGGGTGAGAGGACACACACACACACACACACACTCTCTCTGGTGGGTGAGAGGACACACACACACACACACACACTCTGGGCTGCCAAGCCAAGCGGCTAGTTCTGTGGACATTGTTGTGGTGTTGTCATTGTTGTTGTGTTGCCATTGATGTTGTGTTGTCATTGTTGTTGTGGTGTTGTTGTTGTTGTGTTGTCATTGTTGTTGTCATTATTGTGGTGTTGTCATTGTTGTGTTGCCATTGTTGTTGTGTTGTCATTGTTGTTGTGGTGTAGTCGTTGTTGTTGTGTTATTGTTGTTGTCATTATTGTGGTGTTTTCATTGTTGTGGTGTTGCCATTGTTGTTGTGTTGTCATTGTTGTTGTGGTGTTGTTGTTGTGTTATTGTTGTTGTCATTATTGTGGTGTTGTCGTTGTTGTTGTGTTGTCATTGTTGTTGTAATTATTGTGGTGTTGTCATTGTGTCGTCATTGTGTTGTTGTTGTCATTGTTGTTGTCATTGTTGCTGTGGTGTTGTCATTGTTTTGTTGTTGTTTTCATTGTTGTTGTGGTGTTGTCATTGTGTCGTCAGTGTTTTGTTGTTGTTGTCATTGTTGTTGTCATTGTTGTTGTCATTGTTGCTGTGGTGTTGTCATTGTGTCGTCATTGTTTTGTTGTTGTTGTCATGTTTGTTGTGGTGTTGTCATTGTCGTCATTGTTTTGTTGTTGTTGTCAATGTTGTTGTCATTGTTGCTGTGGTGTTGTCATTGTGTCGTCATTGTTTTGTTGTTGTTGTCATTGTTGTTGTCATTGTTGCTGTGGTGTTGTCACTGTTGTCATTGTTGTTGTGGTGTTGTCGTTGTTGTGTTGTCGTTGTTGTCATTATTGTGGTGTTGTCATTGTGTTGTTGTTGTCATTGTTGTTGTGGTGTTATTGTGTCGTCAGTGTTTTGTTGTTGTTGTCATTGTTGTTGTCAATGTTGCTGTGGTTTTGTCATTGTGTCGTCATTGTTTTGTTGTTGTTTTCATTGTTGTTGTGGTGTTGTCATTGTGTCGTCAGTGTTTTGTTGTTGTTGTCATTGTTTGGTCATTGTTGTTGTAATTGTTGCTGTGGTGTTGTCATTGTGTCGTCATTGTTTTGTTGTTGTTGTCATGGTTGTTGTGGTGTTGTCATTGTGTCGTCATTGTTTTGTTGTTGTTGTCAATGTTGTTGTCATTGTTGCTGTGGTGTTGTCATTGTGTCGTCATTGTTTTGTTGTTGTTGTCATTGTTGTTGTCATTGTTGCTGTGGTGTTGTCACTGTTGTCATTGTTGTTGTGGTGTTGTCATTGTTGTTGTTGTCATTGTTGTGGTTGATTGCTTGCAGCTGGTGCGTAACGTGCTGAAGGTGGATTATCACTTGTCTAACTACAAGGTCATCATTGAAGATCTCCGCAATGAGGTGAGCATCTCTATATGCAGCACACCACACACACACACCACCAGCCTATGACTACTATAGAAGCTCCTCACTCTATCTCCTCCCCCCACCCCCCCCCCCCCCCCCCATACACATCCACACACACACACACACCACTCCCATTGTAATAGATAAGTGAACTGAAGAGCTAGTGCTTCTCCCATGACTCTGACCTATGATCTCAATGAGACAAACAGGTAAACATATACACACATCAAGTTTTAGCTACAAAAGGTGTCTTCAGCTAGTTTACTAGATTTATGTGTGATATTCAGAGTTGACTAGAATGGTGATTGGATTACTAAAATGTATACATGGAATATTATTCAAAGGGAGGTTTTCTCTCTGCCAATGTGGTGAGCTCACTGCCTCTCTTGTTGCCAAGCTCTTCCTGCCCTGTGTGTGTGTGTGTGTAGGTTGTGTGAGATGGTGGGGAGTGTATATGGTTGAGAGGGGGAGGTTGAGGAAGCACATGGCTGACCTCGATGCCATGGAGAGAGATACCCTGCAAGGTAAAGGGTCTGCACTGCTATAAGCTCGAGTTCAACTCATCTCATCACTAAAGTCGGTGTACATGTATACTGTAGTAAGGAGGGGATATATTCTTCCTCTCCTCCTCCATCTCCTCCTCCCTCCTCTCTGCCCTCTTCTCTCATTCTCTCATCGTATATATAACTAAGGTAACCTGGATATCTGGTAAAGGGTTGCTATTATTATAATATTATTTTGAGCTGTGTGTGTTGTAGTGAACTATTGGTGTGGTGTTGAGATGTTGCCTGGTCAGGTCTTCTATCTCTGCCATGTCCACTATTGGTGGACATGACAGTTAGGTCCTCAGTTAGGTCCTCAGTTAGTTCCTTGACCACTCTTGCCCCCAAGTGGTATTCAACTGCACCTTTCTTTTCCCCGTGTAAATCTCTAACTGTGTGAAACAACCGTTTCGGCTATCAGCCCGAACCCACACCTTGATTCCTCTTTTGATGGGTTTCAATGGCATGTATTGCTTCAGTGATGAATGACCTTGAAAGTTGATCATAGCCTCATCGATTGCAATCTCGCAGTTCGGCCTGTATATTGATGAAAAATTGTGTTGAAAATGGCTGACAAGAGGTTGGATTTTCCCCAGCCTGTCATAATTTTCACTGCCCCTTGGGGAAAGTGAACTAAGCCTCATAGACACATTTGATGTACTAGGCCACAGAGCGACTTAAGCTGAATTAAGCAACCGAGACACTTATACTGAACTAGGCAATAGAGACACCTCTGTGGGGAAACAGTTGCATTTTTTTATTTTACTTATGGTTACAACTTTAGAGCTCCGTAGATTCTGCAAACTTCATGGTATGGACTTCATATATAGATCAAAAGAGAGGTCTCTCTGTGTGCTCTCTTTTGCTACTAAAATATGTTTCATACACTGTAGGTATAACTATGTGACATATGATGGTGTGTGACAGGTAATGGTGTGTGACATGTGGTGGTGTGTGACATGTGATGGTGTGTGATACGTTATGGCGTGTGGCACGTTATGGTGTGTGACACATGGTGTGTGACATGCGATGGCGTGTGACATGTGATGGTGTGACATGTGATGGTGTGTGACATGTGATGGTGTGTGACATGTGATGGTGTATGACATGTGATGGTGTGTGACATGTACTGGTGTGTGACATGTGATTGCATGTGACATGTGATGGTGTGTCATGTGGTTGCCTAGGTGTTAGTGGAGCAGAGGGCTGTGATGGTGTGTGACATGTGATGGTGTGTGACATGTGATGGTGTGTGACATGTGATGGTGTGTGACATGTGATGGTGTGTGACATGTGATGGTGTGTGACATGTGATGACGTGTGACATGTGATGGCGTGTGACATGTGATGGTGTGTGACATGTGATGTTGTGTGACATGTGATGGTGTGTGACATGTGACATGTGATGGGTGTGACATGTGATAGTGTGTGACATGTGATGTTGTGTGACAGGTGATGGTGTGTGACATGTGATGGTGTGTGATACGTTATGGCGTGTGGCACGTTATGGTGTGTGACATGCGATGGCGTGTGACATGCGATGGCGTGTGACATGTGATGGTGTGTGACATGTGATGGTGTGTGACATGTGATGGTGTGTGACATGTGATGGTGTGTGACATGTGATGGTGTGTGACATGTGATGGCGTATGTCATGTGATGGTGTGTGACATGTGAGGGTGTGTGACATGTGATGATGTTTGACATGTGATGGAGTGTGACATGTGATGGTGTGTGACATGTGATGGTGTGTGACATGTGATGGTGTGTGACATGTGATGGTGTGTGACATGTGATGGTGTGTGACGTGATGGCGTGTGACATGTGATGGTGTGTGACATGTGATGGTGTGTGACATGTGATGGTGTGACATGTGATGGTGTGTGATATGTGATGGTGTGTGACATGTGATGGTGTGTGACATGTGATGGTGTGTGACATGTAATGGTGTGTGACATGTGATTGCATGTGACATGTGATGGTGTGTCATGTGGTTGCCTAGGTGTTAGTGGAGCAGAGGACTCGTACAGCTGGTCTGAATGCAGAGGTGATGCACAAGATGTCTATGATAGACCTGGCTGGCTCGGAGCGTGCTACTGTGACATCTAATAGAGGCACGCACCTCAGAGAAGGAGCCAACATAAATCACTCGTTATTGGCACTCGGGAACTGTATCAACGCCCTGGCTTCTGGCAAGGTACACACACACACTCTCTGGTGGGTGAGAGGACACACACACACACACACACACTCTCTCTGGTGGGTGAGAGGACACACACACACACACACACTCTCTCTCTGGTGGGTGAGAGGACACACACACACACACACACACTCTCTGGTGGGTGAGATGACACACACACACACACACACTCTCTCTGGTGGGTGAGAGGACACACACACACACACACACTCTCTGGTGTGTGAGAGGACACACACACACACACACTCTCTCTCTGGTGGGTGAGAGGACACACACACACACTCTCTCTGGTGGGTGAGAGGACAACACACACACACACACACTCTCTCTGGTGGGTGAGAGGACACACACACACACACACACACTCTCTCTGGTGGGTGAGAGGACACACACACACACACACTCTCTCTGGTGGGTGAGAGGACACACACACACACACACACTCTCTCTGGTGGTTGAGAGGACACACACACACACACACACTCTCTCTGGTGGGTGAGAGGACACACACACACACACACACTCTCTCTGGTGGGTGAGAGGACACACACACACACACACACACTCTCTGGTGGGTGAGAGGACACACACACACACACACACACACACACACTCTCTCTGGTGGGTGAGAGGACACACACACACACACACACAATCTGGGCTGCCAAGCCAAGCGGCTAGTTCTGTGGACATTGTTGTGGTGTTGTCATTGTTGTTGTGTTGCCATTGATGTTGTGTTGTCATTGTTGTTGTGGTGTTGTTGTTGTTGTTGTGTTGTCATTGTTGTTGTCATTATTGTGGTGTTGTCATTGTTGTTGTGTTGCCATTGTTGTTGTGTTGTCATTGTTGTTGTGGTGTTGTCGTTGTTGTTGTGTTATTGTTGTTGTCATTATTGTGGTGTTGTCATTGTTGTTGTGTTGTGTTGTGTTGTCATTGTTGTTGTGGTGTTGTTGTTGTTGTTGTGTTATTGTTGTTGTAATTATTGTGGTGTTGTCATTGTGTCGTCATTGTGTTGTTGTTGTCATTGTTGTTGTCATTGTTGCTGTGGTGTTGTCATTGTGTCGTCATTGTTTTGTTGTTGTTTTCATTGTTGTTGTGGTGTTGTCATTGTGTCGTCAGTGTTTTGTTGTTGTTGTCATTGTTGTTGTCATTGTTGTTGTCATTGTTGCTGTGGTGTTGTCATTGTGTCGTCATTGTTTTGTTGTTGTTGTCATGGTTGTTGTGATGTTGTCATTGTGTCGTCATTGTTTTGTTGTTGTTGTCAATGTTGTTGTCATTGTTGCTGTGGTGTTGTCGTTGTGTCGTCATTGTTTTGTTGTTGCTGTCATTGTTGTTGTCATTGTTGCTGTGGTGTTGTCACTGTTGTCATTGTTGTTGTGGTGTTGTCATTGTTGTTGTTGTCATTGTTGTGGTTGACTGCTTGCAGCTGGTGCGTAACGTGCTGAAGGTGGATTATCACTTGTCTAACTACAAGGTCATCATTGAAGATCTCCGCAATGAGGTGAGCATCTCTATATGCAGCACACCACACACACACACCACCAGCCTATGACTACTATAGAAGCTCCTCACTCTATCTCCCCCACCCCCCATACACACCCACACCCACACACACACCACTCCCATTGTAATAGATAAGTGAACTGAAGAGCTAGTGCTTCTCCCATGACTCTGACCTATGATCTCAATGAGACAAACAGGTAAACATATACACACAACCAGTTTTAGCTACAAAAGGTGTCTTCAGCTAGTTTACTAGATTTATGTGTGATATTCAGAGTTTACTAGAATGGTGATTGGATTACTAAAATGTATACATGGAATATTATTCAAAGGAAGGTTTTCTCTCTGCCAATGTGGTGAGCTCACTGCCTCTCTTGTTCCCATGCTCTTCCTGCCCTGTGTGTTTGTGTGTGTAGGTTGTGTGAGATGGTGGGGAGTGTATATGGTGAGAGGGGGAGGTTGAGGAAGCACATGGCTGACCTCGATGCCATGGAGAGAGATACCCTGCAAGAATATATCTGCACTGCTATAAGCTCGAGTTCAACTCATCTCATCACTAAAGTCGGTGTATACTGTAGTAAGGAGGGGATATATTCTTCCTCTCCTCCTCCATCTCCTCCCTCCTCTCTGCCCTCTTCTCTCATCGTATATATATCTAAGGTAACCTGGATATCTGGTAAAGGGTTGCTATTATTATAATATTATTTTGAGCTGTGTGCGTTGTAGTGAACTATTGGTGTGGTGTTGAGATGTTGCCTGGTCAGGTCATCTATCTCTGCCATGTCCACTATTGGTGTGGTGTTGAGATGTTGCCTGGTCAGGTCTTCTATCTCTGCCATGTCCACTATTGGTGTGGGGTTGAGATGTTGTCTGGTCAGGTCTTGTATGTCTGCCATGTCCACTATTGGTGTGGTGTTGAGATGTTGCCTGGTCAGGTCATCTATCTCTGCCATGTCCACTATTGGTGTGGTGTTGAGATGTTGCCTGGTCAGGTCTTCTATCTCTGCCATGTCCACTATTGGTGTGGTGTTGAGATGTTGCCTGGTCAGGTCATCTATCTCTGCCATGTCCACTATTGGTGTGGTGTTGAGATGTTGCCTGGTCAGGTCTTCTATCTCTGCCATGTCCACTATTGGTGTGGTGTTGAGATGTTTAGATCGGAGTTCTTTTATTCTTCAGAAACTTTCGATGGCGTATCCTGCTACACTCGCCTGAGCCTTGGAAGCTGCTGGACAGAAGATGATTCCACGCGCTAGAAATGGAGAAAGAAGGGTATGCTATAAATAATTTTTATATTTGGAACGCATAGCTGCTAGCTTAGCTAAGTTGAACTCGAGGTATGATACTGAGTTTTGTACGTGCATCTCAAGGCCACAGGAACACCTATGCGGGGGACTAGTTGAATTTTTTTAATTTTACTTATGGTTACAACTTTAGAGCTCCGTAGATTGTGCAAACTTCATGGTATGGACATCATATATAGCTAAAAAGAGAGGTCTCTCTGTGTGCTCTCATTTGATACTAAAATATGTTTCATAGGTATAACTATGGGCAAGTTAGACCCTAAAGTGGAGGGACCTCAAAAACACGAATGTCAAAAACCTCAGCCTAAATAACTCGAGATTGCTAAGTGCTAATGATTTGAAATTGGTACCAGTGGCTAGAGGAAGCCCTGGGCTATTCAATGACCTTTTTCATTAGGCATTGAAATGTACCGCCTCTTTTGCCTAAAACCACTCCCCCCTTTACATCGTTTGCAGAGCATGGAGACTGATAGATCCCTCTCCTCTCCAAATCAACCAACAGACTATGCGAGGTAAAAAAGCTGTCAAAGTAAACGTGCACGTGCCACTTGCCCTGTAGGTCCTCAGTTATGTCCTTGACCACTCTTGCCCCCAAGTGGTGTTCAACTGCACCTTTCTTTTCCCCGTGTAAATCTCTAACTGTGTGGAAAAACCCGTTTCGGCTATCAACCCGAACCCACACCTTGATTCCTCTTTTGATGGGTTTCAATGGCTTCAGTGATGAATGACCTTGAAAGTTGATCATAGCCTCATCGATTGCAATCTCACAGTTTGGCCTGTATATTTATGAAATTTTTGGTTTAAAATGGCTGACAAGAGGTTGGAATTTTCACTGCCCCTTGGGGAAAGTGTACAATTGTCTACAAAATGTAGAAATCTTGTAACAGTCGTGTACCTATCCCTGGATATTCTTTGGGATATTGGTTTATAATTGTGGATGGGGTCCCTCTTCCAATAGTCGTCTGTGGATGGCTGGTGGTTAATTCCCATAAGAATACTGAAGCCTATGAATGCTCGTATATCATCCTCGGTAATTCTTTCCAAGAAACATAGGCTTCAGCACCCATGACTTCTTCAGCGTACTTATTTGTGTGATCCACTATCTCTTCCACTATGTTAGGTGTTAAAAAACGTTCAAATACCTCCAGTGGTGATTCCGGTATAGGAACTGTAGGTCCTACGGAATATGTGAATGGATGAATTGTAGGGGTCACTAGGTTTGGTGACCAAACTGGAGGCAATGTCTGTGTGGAAGAGACAGTGGATGGCAAGGCTGAGCAGGTGGCAGTGGAAGGAATGAAAGAGGGTGATGGTTGGATTAGTTGTTGAGTCTGTATAATGTTGAGTTGGGGCTGGGGTGGGTAAGTAGGTGTGGTTGATACTGATGTTGGTTGAGGCATGGGTGTGGTTGATTCTAATGTAAGTCGAGGCAGGAGTGGATGTCATTGTGGCCAATAATGATGTGGTTTGAGGCTGGGGTGTGGTCGATACTGAAGTAGATATGGAAGTGCATGTTGTCGATAGCAATGATGGTAAAAGGTGGCAGATAGCAGTAGTGTTTGCAGTGTCTGATGTGGAAGCAACCACGGAATCTTTGACTGAGATGGGTGTGGTAAAAGCGGCATTAAAATGTACTTGGGTCGATGGGTTGGGTAAAGGTGTCGTGTGTAATGCGGCAGGTATCGTGAAGGAATGAGCATCTTCCTCTTCCATGTCTAAATATATTATATATCTAGTTATTGATCTAGTTATTGATCTATAGTTATTGATCTAGTTATTGATCTATAGTTATTGATCTATAGTAGTTATTGATCTATAGTAGTTATTGATCTATAGTTATTGATCTATAGTTATTGATCTCTAGTTATTGATCTCTAGTTATTGATCTCTAGTTATTGATCTCTAGTTATTGATCTCTAGTTATTGATCTAGTTATTGATCTAGTTATTGATCTAGTTATTGTCTAGTTATTGATCTATAGTTATTGATCTATAGTTATTGATCTATAGTTATTGATCTATAGTTATTGATCTAGTTATTGATCTAGTTATTGATCTAGTTATTGATCTAGTTATTGATCTAGTAATTGATCTTAGTTATTGATCTTAGTTATTGATCCTAGTTATTGATATAGTTATTCATAGAAGATCATAGCAGATCATAGCAGATCATAGCAGACCATAGCAGATCATAAGGCCCACTCTGATAGAACACTGGTTGATAGAGCACTTGTTGATATAATCCCACTCTGATAGAACACTGGTTGGTATAGGACCACTCTGATAGAGCTTTGGTTGATATAGGCCCACTCTGATAGAGCACTTTTGATGCCATTCAATAGACATATTACCTAAAATGTTTTTTCACAAATTTTGTCATGCATGTTGCAATCAGCATTGTTGCTGTGGTGTTGTCATTGTGTCGTCATTGTTTTGTTGTTGTTGTCATGGTTGTTGTGATGTTGTCATTGTGTCGTCATTGTTTTGTTGTTGTTGTCAATGTTGTTGTCATTGTTGCTGTGGTGTTGTCGTTGTGTCGTCATTGTTTTGTTGTTGCTGTCATTGTTGTTGTCATTGTTGCTGTGGTGTTGTCACTGTTGTCATTGTTGTTGTGGTGTTGTCATTGTTGTTGTTGTCATTGTTGTGGTTGACTGCTTGCAGCTGGTGCGTAACGTGCTGAAGGTGGATTATCACTTGTCTAACTACAAGGTCATCATTGAAGATCTCCGCAATGAGGTGAGCATCTCTATATGCAGCACACCACACACACACACCACCAGCCTATGACTACTATAGAAGCTCCTCACTCTATCTCCCCCACCCCCCATACACACCCACACCCACACACACACCACTCCCATTGTAATAGATAAGTGAACTGAAGAGCTAGTGCTTCTCCCATGACTCTGACCTATGATCTCAATGAGACAAACAGGTAAACATATACACACAACCAGTTTTAGCTACAAAAGGTGTCTTCAGCTAGTTTACTAGATTTATGTGTGATATTCAGAGTTTACTAGAATGGTGATTGGATTACTAAAATGTATACATGGAATATTATTCAAAGGAAGGTTTTCTCTCTGCCAATGTGGTGAGCTCACTGCCTCTCTTGTTCCCATGCTCTTCCTGCCCTGTGTGTTTGTGTGTGTAGGTTGTGTGAGATGGTGGGGAGTGTATATGGTGAGAGGGGGAGGTTGAGGAAGCACATGGCTGACCTCGATGCCATGGAGAGAGATACCCTGCAAGAATATATCTGCACTGCTATAAGCTCGAGTTCAACTCATCTCATCACTAAAGTCGGTGTATACTGTAGTAAGGAGGGGATATATTCTTCCTCTCCTCCTCCATCTCCTCCTCCCTCCTCTCTGCCCTCTTCTCTCATCGTATATATATCTAAGGTAACCTGGATATCTGGTAAAGGGTTGCTATTATTATAATATTATTTTGAGCTGTGTGCGTTGTAGTGAACTATTGGTGTGGTGTTGAGATGTTGCCTGGTCAGGTCATCTATCTCTGCCATGTCCACTATTGGTGTGGTGTTGAGATGTTGCCTGGTCAGGCTTTATCTCTGCCATGTCCACTATTGGTGTGGGGTTGAGATGTTGTCTGGTCAGGTCTTGTATGTCTGCCATGTCCACTATTGGTGTGGTGTTGAGATGTTGCCTGGTCAGGTCATCTATCTCTGCCATGTCCACTATTGGTGTGGTGTTGAGATGTTGCCTTGTCAGGTCTTCTATCTCTGCCATGTCCACTATTGGTGTGGTGTTGAGATGTTGCCTGGTCAGGTCATCTATCTCTGCCATGTCCACTATTGGTGTGGTGTTGAGATGTTGCCTGGTCAGGTCTTCTATCTCTGCCATGTCCACTATTGGTGTGGTGTTGAGATGTTTAGATCGGAGTTCTTTTATTCTTCAGAAACTTTCGATGGCGTATCCTGCTACACTCGCCTGAGCCTTGGAAGCTGCTGGACAGAAGATGATTCCACGCGCTAGAAATGGAGAAAGAAGGGTATGCTATAAATAATTTTTATATTTGGAACGCATAGCTGCTAGCTTAGCTAAGTTGAACTCGAGGTATGATACTGAGTTTTGTACGTGCATCTCAAGGCCACAGGAACACCTATGCGGGGGACTAGTTGAATTTTTTTAATTTTACTTATGGTTACAACTTTAGAGCTCCGTAGATTGTGCAAACTTCATGGTATGGACATCATATATAGCTAAAAAGAGAGGTCTCTCTGTGTGCTCTCATTTGATACTAAAATATGTTTCATAGGTATAACTATGGGCAAGTTAGACCCTAAAGTGGAGGGACCTCAAAAACACGAATGTCAAAAACCTCAGCCTAAATAACTCGAGATTGCTAAGTGCTAATGATTTGAAATTGGTACCAGTGGCTAGAGGAAGCCCTGGGCTATTCAATGACCTTTTTCATTAGGCATTGAAATGTACCGCCTCTTTTGCCTAAAACCACTCCCCCCTTTACATCGTTTGCAGAGCATGGAGACTGATAGATCCCTCTCCTCTCCAAATCAACCAACAGACTATGCGAGGTAAAAAAGCTGTCAAAGTAAACGTGCACGTGCCACTTGCCCTGTAGGTCCTCAGTTATGTCCTTGACCACTCTTGCCCCCAAGTGGTGTTCAACTGCACCTTTCTTTTCCCCGTGTAAATCTCTAACTGTGTGGAAAAACCCGTTTCGGCTATCAACCCGAACCCACACCTTGATTCCTCTTTTGATGGGTTTCAATGGCTTCAGTGATGAATGACCTTGAAAGTTGATCATAGCCTCATCGATTGCAATCTCACAGTTTGGCCTGTATATTTATGAAATTTTTGGTTTAAAATGGCTGACAAGAGGTTGGAATTTTCACTGCCCCTTGGGGAAAGTGTACAATTGTCTACAAAATGTAGAAATCTTGTAACAGTCGTGTACCTATCCCTGGATATTCTTTGGGATATTGGTTTATAATTGTGGATGGGGTCCCTCTTCCAATAGTCGTCTGTGGATGGCTGGTGGTTAATTCCCATAAGAATACTGAAGCCTATGAATGCTCGTATATCATCCTCGGTAATTCTTTCCAAGAAACATAGGCTTCAGCACCCATGACTTCTTCAGCGTACTTATTTGTGTGATCCACTATCTCTTCCACTATGTTAGGTGTTAAAAAACGTTCAAATACCTCCAGTGGTGATTCCGGTATAGGAACTGTAGGTCCTACGGAATATGTGAATGGATGAATTGTAGGGGTCACTAGGTTTGGTGACCAAACTGGAGGCAATGTCTGTGTGGAAGAGACAGTGGATGGCAAGGCTGAGCAGGTGGCAGTGGAAGGAATGAAAGAGGGTGATGGTTGGATTAGTTGTTGAGTCTGTATAATGTTGAGTTGGGGCTGGGGTGGGTAAGTAGGTGTGGTTGATACTGATGTTGGTTGAGGCATGGGTGTGGTTGATTCTAATGTAAGTCGAGGCAGGAGTGGATGTCATTGTGGCCAATAATGATGTGGTTTGAGGCTGGGGTGTGGTCGATACTGAAGTAGATATGGAAGTGCATGTTGTCGATAGCAATGATGGTAAAAGGTGGCAGATAGCAGTAGTGTTTGCAGAGTCTGATGTGGAAGCAACCACGGAATCTTTTACTGAGATGGGTGTGGTAAAAGTGGCATTAAAATGTACTTGGGTCGATGGGTTGGGTAAAGGTGTCGTGTGTAATGCGGCAGGTATCGTGAAGGAATGAGCATCTTCCTCTTCCATGTCTAAATATATTATATATCTAGTTATTGATCTAGTTATTGATCTATAGTTATTGATCTAGTTATTGATCTATAGTTATTGATCTATAGTAGTTATTGATCTATAGTAGTTATTGATCTATAGTTATTGATCTCTAGTTATTGATCTCTAGTTATTGATCTCTAGTTATTGATCTCTAGTTATTGATCTCTAGTTATTGATCTCTAGTTATTGATCTCTAGTTATTGATCTAGTTATTGATCTAGTTATTGATCTAGTTATTGTCTAGTTATTGATCTATAGTTATTGATCTATAGTTATTGATCTATAGTTATTGATCTAGTTATTGATCTAGTTATTGATCTAGTTATTGATCTAGTTATTGATCTAGTAATTGATCTTAGTTATTGATCTTAGTTATTGATCCTAGTTATTGATCTAGTTATTCATAGAAGATCATAGCAGATCATAGCAGATCATAGCAGACCATAGCAGATCATAAGGCCCACTCTGATAGAACACTGGTTGATAGAGCACTTGTTGATATAATCCCACTCTGATAGAACACTGGTTGGTATAGGACCACTCTGATAGAGCTTTGGTTGATATAGGCCCACTCTGATAGAGCACTTTTGATGCCATTCAATAGACATATTACCTAAAATGTTTTTTCACAAATTTTGTCATGCATGTCGCAATCAAGGGTGATTAGTAAATCAAGTCATATACAAGAAAACATAAGAAAAGAGTTGAATTACACCGATAGAAAGAGACCAAAACTG
>JAQNBH010000002.1:39098348-39263348 GCA_028752905.1 Cladorhizidae sp. MBARI D1340-BT2 | reverse complement strand
ATACATACATTAAAATACATTAAACACATACATTATACACACATATGTACTTACCTACATACAATATACACTTATCTACATACAATATACATACTTACCTACATACAATACATACTTACCTTTACATACTTACCTTACCGTCCATCCGGATGGACGGTAAGGTAAGTATGTAAATGGTCTACTCCCCCCTTAAGGAGCAAGCTAAGAGCGAGGGAGCAATCTAAGAGGAGGGAGCAAGCTAAGAGCGAGGGAGCAAGCTAAGAGCAAGCTAAGAGCGAGGGAGCAAGCTAAGAGCGAGGGAGCAAGCTAAGAGCGAGGGAGCAAGCTAAGAGGAGGGAGCACGCTAAGTGCGAGGGAGCAAGCTAAGAGCGAGGGAGCAAGCTAAGAGCGAGGGAGCAAGCTAAGAGCGAGGGAGCAAGCTAAGAGCGAGGGAGCAATCTAAGAGCGAGGGAGCAAGCTAAGAGCGAGCAAGCAAGCTAAGCGCGAGCAAGCAAGCTAAGAGCGAGCAAGCAAGCTAAGAGCGAGCAAGCAAGCTAAGAGCGAGCAAGCAAGCCCACAAAGCTGTGATAAGACCACAAAGCTGTGATAAGACCACAAAGCTGTGATAAGACCACAAAGCTGTGCTAAGAACACAAAGCTGCGCTAAAACCAAGCCGTGCTAAAGCTACAGCTACACACCTAGAGCTAACACACCTAGAGCTAAACACTGAGTACGGTAGCAACTTACTTCTGCTTAGGATTGTTTCCTTCAGAGCTTTCCTAAAAGTCATCCGCCAGCAAAACATCTGTGATTCGAGTGGCGAGCAGCTGATGTTTCCTTCAGAGATCCTCCAGCAAAACTTCTGTGATTCCAATGGCGAGCAGCTGATGTTTCCTTCAGAGATCCTCCTGCATAACTTCTGTGATTCGGAATGGCGAGCGCAACTGTCTTGAATAGCCAATGGTTGTCCTTTATACATCGCGAGACAAATCGCCACGTTTTATGCACGTGTTATTTATACCACGTGTTATACCGCGTCAAAAGGTGCGTGCGCATAACTCTGCTCTGAACGGCGACGCGTCAGCCTTTTTATTCGCGCGATCGGCTAGTTGTCTAACTCATTGCTGCGATACCGCTCTATAATAGTGTAAGTTCATGATAGTGCCTTTATATTATATAGCACTTACTATAAAAAAAAATTTTTTTTACTTGAAAACAATTGTTAACTCTTTGGCTGCGAAGGGATTTACCCAGTAATTTCCCCTGTACGCGGAGGCTTTTTATTGAATCACCCGTTTTTGAAATCACCTGATTTTTAATTGCTTTTGTTTTCTATTTGGGAGGCTTGTTTAGGTGAGCATACGAGTGATATTGTAATATTATATATGTAATGAGAGAGGACACTAGTGGCACGCCATCATAACTTGCTCAATATATATATATATAATGAGAGAGGACACTAGTGGCACGCCATCATAACTTGCTCAATATATATATAATGAGAGAGGACACTAGTGGCACGCCATCATAACTTGTTCTCTATATATATATATATAATGAGAGAGGACACTAGTGGCAAGCCATCATAACTTGCTATCTATATATATATATAATGAGAGAGGACACTAGTGGCACGCCATCATAACTTGCTCAATATATATATATATAATGAGAGAGGACACTAGTGGCAAGCCATCATAACTTGCTCAATATATATATATAATGAGAGAGGACACTAGTGGCACGCCATCATAACTTGCTCTATATATATATATATAATGAGAGAGGACACTAGTGGCAAGCCATCATAACTTGCTCAATATATATATATAATGAGAGAGGACACTAGTGGCACGCCATCATAACTTGCTCAATATATATATATATAATGAGAGAGGACACTAGTGGCACGCCATCATAACTTGCTCAATATATATATAATGAGAGAGGACACTAGTGGCACGCCATCATAACTTGCTCTATATATATATATAATGAGAGAGGACACTAGTGGCACGCCATCATAACTTGCTCTATATATATATATAATGAGAGAGGACACTAGTGGCACGCCATCATAACTTGCTCAATATATATATATTTAATGAGAGAGGACACTAGTGGCACGCCATCATAACTTGCTCAATATATATATATATAATGAGAGAGGACACTAGTGGCACGCCATCATAACTTGCTCAATATATATATATTTAATGAGAGAGGACACTAGTGGCACGCCATCATAACTTGCTCAATATATATATATATAATGAGAGAGGACACTAGTGGCACGCCATCATAACTTGCTCAATATATATATATATAATGAGAGAGGACACTAGTGGCACGCCATCATAACTTGCTCAATATATATCTATATAATGAGAGAGGACACTAGTGGCACGCCATCATAACTTGCTCTCTATATATATATAATGAGAGAGGACACTAGTGGCACGCCATCATAACTTGCTCTCTATATATATATAATGAGAGAGGACACTAGTGGCACGCTATCATAACTTACTCAATATATATTGAGAGAGGACACTAGTGGCACGCCATCATAACTTGCTCTCTATAATTATATATATAAAATGAGAGAGGACACTAGTGGCACGCCATCATAACTTGCTCAATATATATATATAATGAGAGAGGACACTAGTGGCACGCCATCATAACTTGCTCAATATATATATGTAATGAGAGAGGACACTAGTGGTACGCCATCATAACTTGCTCAATATATATATATGAGAGAGGACACTAGTTGCACGCCATCATAACTTGCTCAATATATATATATATAATGAGAGAGGACACTAGTGGCACGCAATCATAACTTGCTCTATATATATATATAATGAGAGAGGACACTAGTGGCACGCCATCATAACTTGCTCTATATATATATAATGAGAGAGGACACTAGTGGCACGCCATCATAACTTGCTCAATATATATATATATAATGAGAGAGGACACTAGTGGCACGCCATCATAACTTGCTCAATATATATATAATGAGAGAGGACACTAGTGGCACGCCATCATAACTTGCTCAATATATATATATATAATGAGAGAGGACACTAGTGGCACGCCATCATAACTTGCTCAATATATATATATATAATGAGAGAGGACACTAGTGGCACGCCATCATAACTTGCTCTCTATATATATATATAATGAGAGAGGACACTAGTGGCACGCCATCATAACTTGCTCAATATATATATCTATATAATGAGAGAGGACACTAGTGGCACGCCATCATAACTTGCTCAATATATATATATATAATGAGAGAGGACACTAGTGGCACGCCATCATAACTTGCTCTCTATATATATATATAATGAGAGAGGACACTAGTGGCACGCCATCATAACTTGCTCAATATATATATATATAATGAGAGAGGACACTAGTGGCACGCCATCATAACTTGCTCAATATATATATATATAATGAGAGGACACTAGTGGCACGCCATCATAACTTGCTCAATATATATATATATAATGAGAGAGGACACTAGTGGCACGCCATCATAACTTGCTCAATATATATATATATAATGAGAGAGGACACTAGTGGCACGCCATCATAACTTGCTCAATATATATATATATAATGAGAGAGGACACTAGTGGCACGCCATCATAACTTGCTCAATATATATATATATAATGAGAGAGGACACTAGTGGCACGCCATCATAACTTGCTCTCTCTATATATATATAATGAGAGAGGACACTAGTGGCACGCCATCATAACTTGCTCAATATATATATCTATATAATGAGAGAGGACACTAGTGGCACGCCATCATAACTTGCTCAATATATATATATATAATGAGAGAGGACACTAGTGGCACGCCATCATAACTTGCTCTCTCTATATATATATAATGAGAGAGGACACTAGTGGCACGCCATCATAACTTGCTCAATATATATATATATAATGAGAGAGGACACTAGTGGCACGCCATCATAACTTGCTCAATATATATATATATAATGAGAGGACACTAGTGGCACGCCATCATAACTTGCTCAATATATATATATATAACGAGAGAGGACACTAGTGGCACGCCATCATAACTTGCTCAATATATATATATATAATGAGAGAGGACACTAGTGGCACGCCATCATAACTTGCTCAATATATATATATATAATGAGAGAGGACACTAGTGGTATGCCATCATAACTTGCTCTATATATATATAGGTGGCTGATGAAGTCATGCTCTCTTGCTCGATGGTGTTCGTCAAGGTGCTGCTGGTGACTTGCCAAGTACTGTTTCCCATACCGGTTCGTTTCACACCAGATATCCTTGATGATATATTGACGTGAATAATTGCTCGAAAGCATCCAGAGGCTCGACCACACCTTATTAGGCCCAAGAACAGAAGATACCACCATGCCACTTGCATCGCCTTCTTCCTCGTCTACGTCTACGTCACAACCACCTCCCGCTCCATCCTCACCATGCAAACTAACATCATCCCACCCATCACATTGAACCTCATGCCCCCCACGGCACTCTTCATCTCGTATCTTAACCTCTTCACCTGGAATCTTAACCTCTTCACCTGGAATCTCGCCCTGTTCACCTGGAACCTCGCCCTCTTCACCTGGAACCTCGCCCTCTTCACCTGGAACCTCGCCCTCTTCACCTGGAACCTCGCCCTCTTCACCTGGAACCTCGCCCTCTTCACCTGGAACCTCGCACCCTCTTCACCTGGAACCTCGCCCTCTTCACCTGGAACCTCGTCCTCTTCACATTCATTATCAGCACCTTCATCTCCAACATCTATAATAAAAAGAATATTTATTGGTTATTTATATTGTTGTATTTTATTGCTCTTGCTGTAGTAAATAACTTTCCTTCAAGGTAACCATCAAAGTCTCCATCACTCATATATCACCATCTAGTTCATACATGAACTTGATAAGATCTAGGGTTCAGAGGAAAGTCTAAAATTGCTAATAATGAAATTCTTCAGGGAGGAGCTTGTGGGTAAATTTGGAGGGTGGAGTTGTGAGATCAAGAAGGTGGAGTTCAGCAACTAGAACTATGCAGAGCTTACAAACAGTTGAGAGTTCAGGGTTGGGCGAGGTGAGCAAGATTGGAAAAGAGAAAGAATTTGTGAGGTGGAATAGTCGGCGCTGCAAAAGCAAGTAAGAAGCTTAGAATGGCAAGTCAACGCAAGAAACGTCTGCTCTAGAACAAGAAGGTGCCGATCACCGCACCAAAAAACCATGATGCGCAAAGCTAAGTTAGGGCCAATGCTCGAGATCCAACTAATAATTTAGCAAGGAGCGGGCGACTGTAGTCGCCCTCCGCAATTACGTGAAGTTCAATTGAGGCGACTATAGTCGACAAACGCAGTTGAAGGGTTAAGCAGTAAACTATAAACTGTAAACGATAAACTGAAACTTACCTACATACATTATATACATACATTATACACATATACCTACATACATACAATATACACACCTACATAATATACATTACACATACATTATACACACATACATACTCACCTACATACATTATACACACAAACATACATTATACATACCTTAGCGTCCATCCGTCCGTCCGTACATACCTACATACACACATACATACACATTAGTAAGCATGTATATATCTACTGCATTGATGACTCATTAGTAAGCATGTATATATGTACTGCATTGATGACTATTTAGTAAGCATGTATGTATCTACTGCATTGATGACTCATTAGTAAGCATGTATATATCTACTGCATTGATGACTCATTAGTAAGCATGCATATATCTACTGCATTGATGACTCATTAGTAAGCATGTATATATCTACTCCATTGATGACTCATTAGTAGGCATGTATATATCTACTGCATTGATGACTCATTAGTAAGCATGTATATTAGGGTTTGAACTGCAAATCAGTGTTCGGAGCTAGGTTGACGGGAAAGGGGAGGACAGGACTTGCCACATTGTATGCAGCTCTAGATTTGCCCCCTCGAGTGACTGGCAACTCTTACTCATAACACACCCAGCTTATCTGTTGTGTTCTGGGTGAGAGTGTCCGTCAATGTTGATGCTTGTACTTAAAGTGCTTAAAGTGCTGAAACCCAAACTGGAATTAATATACTCAATTTATCATAAAAAATTTTTTCATCAATATTTTTATTTTATTGTTGTACTTTTCAAACTGATTTATTATGAAATGTAATTGTCATGTAGTGACATCACATGATACCGTGTAACTCATTCAATTTTTGTCTGTAGTAAATAATTTTTATATATTATGAAAGCTCTTGCATTACTCCTTTTTAATTGACAAATTATCAATCCAGTCATTTTCGGATGAGATATTCAGTCTGACAGCATTATGACCCGGATAAAAATTAAATTGGGGATGTTGGGATGAATAAAAAATGTTTAAAAAAAATTTCAATTCAAAAGAGGTATCTGTGATCACTCTAATATCACCATAAATAGCAAGTGTTGAATACCTGTGGTTTGGGTACAGGAGTGCATCTAAACATTTTAAAGGACCTTTGCGGTTTCCCCATGTTTCAGTCCTAGTTTATTGCAACACCATTATTCTAATGTCATTGGAAAGCACCTAGAATGAGCTACATTTTGAGACCATAATCTTTGGAAATGGATTAAGCATTCAATAGTTATGACACGATTTTTTTAAACCCACAAAATGGTCTACTCCCCCCTTAAGGAGCAAGCTAAAAGCGAGGGAGCAATCTAAGAGGAGGGAGCAAGCTAAGAGCGAGGGAGCAAGCTAAGAGCGAGGGAGCAAGCTAAGAGCGAGGGAGCAAGCTAAGAGCGAGGGAGCAAGCTAAGAGCGAGGGAGCAAGCTAAGAGCGAGGGAGCAAGCTAAGAGCGAGGGAGCAAGCTAAGAGCGAGGGAGCAAGCTAAGAGCGAGGGAGCAAGCTAAGAGCGAGGGAGCAAGCTAAGAGCGAGGGAGCAAGCTAAGAGGAGGGAGCACGCTAAGTGCGAGGGAGCAAGCTAAGAGCGAGGGAGCAAGCTAAGAGCGAGGGAGCAAGCTAAGAGCGAGGGAGCAAGCTAAGAGCGAGGGAGCAATCTAAGAGCGAGGGAGCAAGCTAAGAGCGAGCAAGCAAGCTAAGCGCGAGCAAGCAAGCTAAGCGCGAGCAAGCAAGCTAAGAGCGAGCAAGCAAGCTAAGAGCGAGCAAGCAAGCCCACAAAGCTGTGATAAGACCACAAAGCTGTGATAAGACCACAAAGCTGTGATAAGACCACAAAGCTGTGCTAAGAACACAAAGCTGCGCTAAAACCAAGCCGTGCTAAAGCTACAGCTACACACCTAGAGCTAACACACCTAGAGCTAAACACTGAGTACGGTAGCAACTTACTTCTGCTTAGGATTGTTTCCTTCAGAGCTTTCCTAAATGTCATCCGCCAGCAAAACATCTGTGATTCGAGTGGCGAGCAGCTGATGTTTCCTTCAGAGATCCTCCAGCAAAACTTCTGTGATTCCAATGGCGAGCAGCTGATGTTTCCTTCAGAGATCCTCCTGCATAACTTCTGTGATTCGGAATGGCGAGCGCAACTGTCTTGAATAGCCAATGGTTGTCCTTTATACATCGCGAGACAAATCGCCACGTTTTATGCACGTGTTATTTATACCACGTGTTATACCACGTCATAAGGTGCGTGCGCATAACTCTGCTCTGAACGGCGACGCGTCAGCCTTTTTATTCGCGCGATCGGCTAGTTGTCTAACTCATTGCTGCGATACCGCTCTATAATAGTGTAAGTTCATGATAGTGCCTTCATATTATATAGCACTTACTATAACATATTTTTTTTTTACTTGAAAACAATTGTTAACTCTTTGGCTGCGAAGGGAATTACCCAGTAATTTCCCCTGCACGCGGAGGCTGTTTATTGAATCACCCGTTTTTGAAATCACCTGATTTTTAATTGCTTTTGTTTTCTATTTGGGAGGCTTGTTTAGGTGAGCATACGAGTGATATTCTGACTATCTCCTAACTTTCTACCCAACACCAGGCTAGAAGAACCTTTTGAGATGGCAAGACAAATGAAGCTAGACTCCAAGTAAGTATTATTATGTGGATAAGCTAACCAGTTTGTTACATAGATGATCATTATAGCTAGCAAATTAGATGGCGCTTGAAGTGTATTGATATTTATAGCTAGCAAAGTAGCTAGCGCTTGAAGTTGTCAGTTTTAGATAGCCAAGTAGCTAGCGCTTGAAGTGTGTAGGCAGTTTGAGCTTATCTTTATAGATGGCAAATTAGCTAGCGCTTGAAGTTGGCAGTTTTAGACGATCATTATAGCTAGCAAATTAGATGGCGGTTGAAGTGTATAGGCAGTTTGAGCTTATCTTTATAGCTAGCTCTTGAAGTTGGCACTTTTAGATAGCCAAGTAGCTAGCGCTTTTGAAGTGTATGAGCTGATCTTTATAGCTGGTAAATTAGCTAGCGCTTGAAGTTGGCAGTTTTAGATGATCATTATAGCTAGCAAATTAGCTAGCGCTTGAAGAAGGCAGTTGTAGCTGATATATAGGCTAGCATTGGAGGCAGCTAGTAGACTACCAAGCAAACCAAGTTGTTCTATAGCTAGTGCTAGTATGTATCTCAGCTCTGCTAGCTTTGGATGATCTACCAACTGTGCTATCATCATGGATAGTACTCAGAATGGTCACAGCTCTCTTGTCCATCCATTTCAAGGCATGAACACCATTTGTACTTACAGATTCCTTTTCATTTTGTCTTTGGCCTTGATACATGCAGGTCCCCCCTGTTCACCCAAACTGTACCAAATGCACCAAAGCCACTACTTTTTAGAGATAGTACAAGTGTATATATCATATTATTGTGTGTATACTAAAGTCTCCTCACCTACATACAGCTTCAAACTATAGGTATATCCACTAGAGCTGTCTGCCAGGACATAAGCTTTCGTACCCCACTTTGTGGGCTTCATGGACAAGTACTGGATGAACCAGACAATCCAATTGATTCATCGACAGCAATTTCTCTTCCAAGCTGGTATGATTGTCCATGCTAATGGCTATAATGAGGGCTCTTTATCTCGCTAACTGTGCCAAGCTTTACAATCTCTCATTCTGGTTGAGGAGGTAGGTCTTGATTCCAAGCTATAAATTGGTCTGCTTACAAATTTGTTTCCTCCACAATTCTCCTTAGGATAGTGTTATCGAGAAAATGCTGAGCAAAGTCAATGGGCGCTTTTCCTTCCATATCAACTGTGCAACCAGATGTCTGACTGAATGAGATATTACCACTGGAGCTGCTGGCACTGGAGCTGCTGGCACTGGAGCTGCTGGCACTGGAGCTGCTGGCACTGGAGCTGCTGGCACTGGAGCTGCTGGCACTGGAGCTGCTGGCACTGGAGCTGCTGGCACTGGAGCTGCTGGCACTGGAGCTGCTGGCACTGGAGCTGCTGGCACTGGAGCTGCTGGCACTGGAGCTGCTGGCACTGGAGCTGCTGGCACTGGAGCTGCTGGCACTGGAGCTGCTGGCACTGGAGCTGCTGGCACTGGAGCTGCTGGCACTGGAGCTGCTGGCACTGGAGCTGCTGGCACTGGAGCTGCTGGCACTGGAGCTGCTGGCACTGGAGCTGCTGGCACTGGAGCTGCTGGCACTGGAGCTGCTGGCACTGGAGCTGCTTGAACTTTCACTGGAGTTGCTTGAACTTTCACTGGAGCTACTCCTATGACCTTCTTCATTGTTACACTATCCACAACATCTTCACCATCCTCCACACCCTCTTTACCATCCTCCACACCTTCACAATAATTCTTATCAATATATCCACCAAAATCATCATAACTGTCATCTCTTTTTAACATACACAGCACTTCGGCTCTATTATAATAATTATCTATCCATCACTTGTATTCAGCATAATACTCTATCAAACATTTAGAGTGAAGGTACATAACCACCTTACATAACCACGCTTTGTCCAAAGATAGTTGATAATTCCAGGTCAGTACAAGTGAATTAAACACTGAGCAGCTGTACCAATAAGCAGACAATAGGCAGATGCTTCGTGAGTGGCTGTATCGATAAGCAGCACCTTACTGCGAGTCAATAAAGCATTAGTCCTTTACGGACATATATATATGTCCACCGCGTACGAGTGCAATTTTTGTCGGACATATATATATGTCCACCGCAGTCAAAGAGTTAACTATAATGGCAAAAAGACAATGTTTCTCTTTGGAGGAGGTCCTCAAGGCATTGGATGGAGATGGGGACTTGGATGAGCCATTTACTGATGGAAGTGATGAGGAATTTGAAGGCCTGCAGGAAGGTAAGGAAATTTTAGTGAACAAATGTATATAATTATATATATATAATATATTTAGACATGGAAGAGGAAGATGCTCATTCCTTCACGATACCTGCCGCATTACACACGACACCTTTACCCAACCCATCGACCCAAGTACATTTTAATGCCGCTTTTACCACACCCATCTCAGTAAAATATTCCGTGGTTGCTTCCACATCAGACTCTGCAAACACTACTGCTATCTGCCACCTTTTACCATCATTGCTATCGACAACATGCACTTCCATATCTACTTCAGTATCGACCACACCCCAGCCTCAAACCACATCATTATTGGCCACAATGACATCCACTCCTGCCTCGACTTACATTAGAATCAACCACACCCATGCCTCAACCAACATCAGTATCAACCACACCTACTTACCCACCTCAGCCCCAACTCAACATTATACAGACTCAACAACTAATCCAACCATCACCCTCTTTCATTCCTTCCACTGCCACCTACTCAGCCTTGCCATCCACTGTCTCTTCTACACAGACATTGCCTCCAGTTTGGTCACCAAACCTAGTGACCCCTACAATTCATCCATTCACATATTCCGTAGGACCTACAGTTCCTATACCGGAATCACCACTGGAGGTATTTGAACGTTTTTTAACACCTAACATAGTGGAAGAGATAGTGGATCACACAAATAAGTACGCTGAAGAAGTCATGGGTGCTGAAGCCTATGTTTCTTGGAAAGAATTACCGAGGATGATATACGAGCATTCATAGGCTTCAGTATTCTTATGGGAATTAACCATCAGCCATCCACAGACGACTATTGGAAGAGGGACCCCATCCACAATTATAAACCAATATCCCAAAGAATATCCAGGGATAGGTACACGACTGTTACAAGATTTCTACATTTTGTAGACAATTGTACACTTTCCCCAAGGGGCAGTGAAAATTATGACAGGCTGGGGAAAATCCAACCTTTTGTCAGCTATTTCAAACACAAATTTTCATCAATATACAGGCCGAACTGTGAGATTGCAATCGATGAGGCTATGATCAGCTTTCAAGGTCATTCATCACTGAAGCAATACATGCCATTGAAACCCATCAAAAGAGGAATCAAGGTGTGGTTTTGGGCTAATAGCCGAAACGGTTTTTTTCACACAGTTAGAGATTTACACCGGGAAAAAGAAAGGTGCAGTTGTACATCACTTGGGGGCAAGAGTGGTCAAGGAACTAACTGAGGACCTACAGGTAGGCCCTGGCGGATTATGCTCGAATTTCTGCCTATTTTTCTTTCCTTTTATGCTCCTAATATTCACCTATTTTTCTTTCCTTTTATGAAATTATGCTCCTAATATTCACCTATTTTTCTTTTCAATATACCTCTTTTTCTCGACTATGCTTTGACAAACAATTGTTACATCATTAAAAAAGAGAATATAGGCAATCAAAGATTTCTTTCCTAGTATGAAATTATGCTCCTAATATTCACATATTTTTCTTTTCAATATACCTCACAAACAATTGTTACATCATTAAAAAAGAGAATATAGGCATACGCAACAATGACAACAACAATGACAATAACCCTTTACCAGATATCCAGGTTACCTTAGTTATATATACGATGAGAGGAGAGGGCAGAGGAGGGAGGAGATGGAGGAGGAGAGGAAGAATATATCCCCTCCTTACTACAGTATACACCGACTTTAGTGATGAGTTGAACTCGAGCTTATAGCAGTGCAGACCCTTTACCTTGCAGGGTATCTCTCTCCATGGCATCGAGGTCAGCCATGTGCTTCCTCAACCTCCCCCTCTCACCATATACACTCCCCACCATCTCACACAACCTACACACACACACACAGGGCAGGAAGAGCATGGCAACAAGAGAGGCAGTGAGCTCACCACATTGGCAGAGAGAAAACCTCCCTTTGAATAATATTCCATGTATACATTTAATAATCCAATCACCATTCTAGTAAACTCTGAATATCACACATAACTCTAGTAAACTAGCTGAAGACACATTTTGTAGCTAAAACTGGATGTGTGTATATGTTTACCTGTTTATCTCATTGAGATCATAGGTCAGAGTCATGGGAGAAGCACTAGCTCTTCAGTTCACTTATCTATTACAATGGGAGTGGTGTGTGTGTGGGTGTGTGTGTGTATGGGGGGTGGGGGGGAGGAGATAGAGTGAGGAGCTTCTATAGTAGTCATAGGCTGGTGGTGTGTGTGTGTGGTGTGCTGCATATAGAGATGCTCACCTCATTGCGGAGATCTTCAATGATGACCTTGTAGTTAGACAAGTGATAATCCACCTTCAGCACGTTACGCACCAGCTGCAAGCAGTCAACCACAACAATGAAAACAACAACAATGACAACACCACAACAACAATGACAACAGTGACAACACCACAGCAACAATGACAACAACAATGACAACAACAACAAAACAATGACGACTCAATGACAACACCACAGCAACAATGACAACAACATTGACAACAACAACAAAACAATGACGACACAATGACAACACCACAACAACCATGACAACAACAACAAAACAATGACGACACAATGACAACAACAATGACAACAACAATGACAACAACAACAAAACACTGACGACACAATGACACCACAACAACAATGAAAACAACAACAAAACAATGACGACACAATGACAACACCACAGCAACAATGACAACAATGACAACAACAACAAAACACTGACGACACAATGACAACACCACAACAACAATGACAACAACAACACAATGACGACACAATGACAACACAACAATAATGACAACAACAATGACAACACAACAACAACGACAACACCACAACAACAATGACAACACAACAACAATGGCAACACAACAAAAATGACAACACCACAATGACAATAACAATAACACAACAACAACGACAACACCACAACAACAATGACAACACAACAACAATGGCAACACAACAACAATGACAACACCACAATAATGACAACAACAATGACTACACAACAACAACACCACCACAACAACAATGACAACACAACATCAATGGCAACACAACAACAATGACAACACCACAACAATGTCCACAGAACTAGCCGCTTGGCTTGGCAGCCCAGAGTGTGTGTGTGTGTGTGTGTGTGTGTGTGTGTGTCCTCTCACCCACCAGAGAGAGAGAGAGTGTGTGTGTGTGTGTCCTCTCACCTACCAGAGAGAGAGTGTGTGTGTGTGTGTTGTCCTCTCACCCACCAGAGAGTGTGTGTGTGTGTGTGTGTGCTCTCACCCACCAGAGAGAGAGTGTGTGTGTGTGTGTGTGTGTGTGTGTCCTCTCACCCACCAGAGAGAGAGTGTGTGTGTGTGTGTGTGTCCTCTCACCCACCAGAGAGAGAGTGTGTGTGTGTGTGTGTCCTCTCACCCACCAGAGAGTGTGTGTGTGTACCTTGCCAGAAGCCAGGGCGTTGATACAGTTCCCGAGTGCCAATAACGAGTAATTTATGTTGGCTCCTTCTCCGAGGTGCGTGCCTCTATTAGATGTCACAGTAGCACGCTCCGAGCCAGCCAGGTCTATCATAGACATCTTGTGCATCACCTCTGCATTCAGACCAGCTGTACGAGCCCTCTGCTCCACTAACACCTAGGCAACCACATGACACACCATCACATGTCACATGCAATCACATGTCACACAACATTACATGCCACACACCATTACATGTCACACACCATCACATGTCACACACCATCACATGTCACACACCATCACATGTCACACACCATCACATGTCACACCATCACATGTCACACGCCATCACATGTCACACCATCACATGTCACACGCCATCACGTCACACACCATCACATGTCACACACCATCATATGTCACACACCATCACATGTCACACACCATCACATGTCACACTCCATCACATGTCACACACCATCACATGTCACACACCATCACATGTCATAGACCCTCACATGTCACACACCATCACATGTCACACACCATCACATGTCACACGCCATCACATGTCACACACCGTCACATGTCACACACAATCACATGTCACACATCATCACATTTCACACACCATCACATGTCACACACCATCACATGTCACACGCCATCGCATGTCACACACCATGTGTCACACACCATAACGTGCCACATGCCATAACGTATCACACACCATCACATGTCACACACCATCACATGTCACACACCATCACCTGTCACACACCATCACATGTCAGACACCATAACATGTCACACACCATAACATGTCACACACCATCACATGTCACACACCATCACATGTCACATGCCACACACCATCACATGTCACACCCATCACATGTCACATGTCACACACCATCACATGTCACATGTCACACGCCATCACATGTCACACACCATCACATGTCACACCCATCACATGTCACATGTCACACACCATCACATGTCACACACCATCACATGTCACACACCATCACATTTCACACACCATCACATGTCACACACCATCACATGTCACACACCATCACATGTCACACACCATCACATGTCACACACCATCACATGTCACACGCCATCACATGTCACACACTATCATGTGTCACACACCATAACGTGCCAGACGCCATAACGTATTACACACCATCACATGTCACACACCATCACATGTCACACACCATCACATGTCACACGCCATCACGTCACACACCATCACATGTCACACCCATCACATGTCACACACCATCACATGTCACACGCCATCACATGTCACACACTATCATGTGTGACACACCATAACGTGCCACACGCCATAACGTATCACACACCACCACATGTCACACACCATCACATGTCACACACCATCACATGTCACACACCATCACATGTCACACCAGATCATGTCAGACAGGTGGTTGTGGGTGGGATGGTGTCAAGAGTGAGCTCTGATGTGTGAAGGTGCTAATGACTGACTAGACATGTCTTCTCCCTGTGTGCTGTATCCTATTCCCATTCCCCCTCGCCAGCATGGCAAGGATCTCCTCCACATCATTGGGGGTGTGGTAGCTCAGACCTGAGCTCATGTGCATGTATATATAGTGTGTGAAAGGAGGGTGCTGCTGGTGTTCTCCCCACTCATGTGCATGTATATATAGTGTGTGTTAAAGAAATAAAGGATAACAGGACTCTATCCAACTAGACCACGGCCAGTTAGATGGCGCCAATCATTGCACCGATTTCCAAAGCAGTACAATATTGGTGAACATGATAAACATGAAGGGTTGTTTAACATGGGGGTGTGGTCTACGTGGGCACGATCTTCTTTCCTTTCTTTCTTTAACAGGCCAATCCAATATTTTAAAATAAAAACGTTTTTGGTTTCTTATTTCTTTGTTTTATTTCTGTATGTTCTAGTTGAGCAGAGGAGGACTACGCCTAGTCAGAGCTTCAGGGGTCTCCAGGGCTTTTAATTCTAACTTGATTATTGCTGTTGAACAAACATTACACTTATCAGCACATGCCATGTCTCGTTGCTATTGCTGATTGTACACAATGTAGGATCAGCTACAGCCTCCTTCCTACGTTTATGATTATATTTGAAGCCACATGCTCTATGCCTAGCTCTATGTATTTGATTGGTCAGAATGAACAGACAGAGCTGGGCATATAACAATTAGTTAGTCCTGATTGTTCACTTCTGATGTTTGTGTTGCTGGTGTTTGGAGAATAATAACACTTCACTAACTCAGGTGGCAGCATATATCTCTGGGATTCTCAGGCAAGATAGCTGGGTGGGCATTGTGAGGTTGAGTTAGGTCTAAGATAGTGTATGGTACTAGAAGAGTCTAACAATATATATTTGTCTTGTTAATAAATGCCTTTTTTTCTTTTCTTACACGTGTAACTGACAGAGGCTTCTGTTAGTAAGGCTATTGGAGAAGTGGAAGCAGAAGAATCTGTCAAGGCTACAGCTAAGAAATACCATCTATCAGTCTCCATGCTCTGCAAACGATGTCTAGTTGAAAAGGGGGGAGTGGTTTTGGGCAAAAGAGGCGGTACATTTCAATGCCTAATGAAAAAGGTCATTGAATAGCCCAGGGCTTCCTCTGGCCCCTGGTACCAATTTCAATCTTTAGCACTTAGCAAACTGGAGTTATTTAGGCTGAGGTTTTTGACATTCGTGTTTTTGAGGTCACTCCACTTTAGGGTCTAGTAACTTGCCCATAGTTATACCTATGAAACATATTTTAGTATCAAAAGAGAGCACACAGAGAGACCTATCTTTTGATCTATATATGAAGTCCATACCATGAAGTTTGCAGAATCTACGGAGCTCTAAAGTTGTAACCATAAGTAAAATAAAAAAATGCAACTGTTTCCCCACAGAGGTGTCTCTGTTGCCTAGTTCAGTATAAGTGTCTCGGTTGCTTAATTCAGCTTAAGTCGCTCTGTGGCCTAGTACATCGTATGTGTCTATGAGGCTTAGTTCACTTTCCCCAAGGGGCAGTGAAAATTATGACAGGCTGGGGAAAATCCAACCTCTTGTCAGCCATTTTAAACCAAAAATTTCATCAATATACAGGCCGAACTACGAGATTGCAATCGATGAGGCTATGATCAACTTTCAAGGTCATTCATCACTGAAGCAATACATGCCATTGAAACCCATGAAAAGAGGAATCAAGGTGTGGGTTCGGGCTGATAGCCGAAACGGTTGTTTCACACAGTTAGAGATTTACACGGGGAAAAGAAAGGTGCAGTTGAACACCACTTGGGGGCAAGAGTGGTCAAGGACCTAACTGAGGACCTAACTGTCATGTCCACCAATAGTGGACATGGCAGAGATAGAAGACCTGACCAGACAACATCTCAACACCACACCAATAGTTCACTACAACACACACAGCTCAAAATAATATAATAATAATAGTAACCCTTTACCAGATATCCAGGTTACCTTAGTTATATATACGATGAGAGAAGAGGGCAGAGAGGAGGGAGGAGATGGAGGAGGAGAGGAAGAATATATCCCCTCCTTACTACAGTATACATGTACACCGACTTTAGTGATGAGATGAGTTGAACTCGAGCTTATAGCAGTGCAGACCCTTTACCTTGCAGGGTATCTCTCTCCATGGCATCGAGGTCAGCCATGTGCTTCCTCAACCTCCCCCTCTCAACCATATACACTCCCCACCATCTCACACAACCTACACACACACACACAGGGCAGGAAGAGCTTGGCAACAAGAGAGGCAGTGAGCTCACCACATTGGCAGAGAGAAAACCTCCCTTTGAATAATATTCCATGTATACATTTTAGTAATCCAATCACCATTCTAGTAAACTCTGAATATCACACATAACTCTAGTAAACTAGCTGAAGACATCTTTTGTAGCTAAAACTGGATGTGTGTATATGTTTACCTGTTTGTCTCATTGAGATCATAGGTCAGAGTCATGGGAGAAGCACTAGCTCTTCAGTTCACTTATCTATTACAATGGGAGTGGTGTGTGTGTGGGTGTGTGTGTGTATGGGGGGGGGGGGGTGGGGGGGAGGAGATAGAGTGAGGAGCTTCTATAGTAGTCATAGGCTGGTGGTGTGTGTGTGTGGTGTGCTGCATATAGAGATGCTCACCTCATTGCGGAGATCTTCAATGATGACCTTGTAGTTAGACAAGTGATAATCCACCTTCAGCACGTTACGCACCAGCTGCAAGCAGTCAACCACAACAATGACAACAACAACAATGACAACACCACAACAACAATGACAACAGTGACAACACCACAGCAACAATGACAACAACAATGACAACAACAACAAAACAATGACGACACAATGACAACACCACAGCAACAATGACAACAACATTGACAACAACAACAAAACAATGACGACACAATGACAACACCACAACAACCATGACAACAACAACAAAACAATGACGACACAATGACAACACCACAGCAACAATGACAACAACAATGACAACAACAAAACACTGACGACACAATGACAACACCACAACAACCATGACAACAACAACAAAACAACAACGACACAATGACAACACCACAGCAACAATGACAACAACAATGACAACAAGAATGACAACAACAACAAAACACTGACGACACAATCACAACACTACAACAACAATGACAACAACAACAAAACAATGATGACAACAGTGAAAACACCACAGCAACAATGACAACAACAACAAAACAATGACGACACTGACAACACCACAGCAACAATGACAACAACAATGACAACAAGAATGACAACAACAACAAAACACTGACGACACAATCACAACACTACAACAACAATGACAACAACAACAAAACAATGATGACAACAGTGACAACACCACAGCAACAATGACAACAACAATGACAACAACAACAAAATACTGACGACACAATGACAACACCACAATGACAACAACAATGAAAACAACAACAAAACAATGACGACACAATGACAACACCACAGCAACAATGACAACAACAATGACAACAACAACAAAACAATGACGACACAATGACAACACCACAGCAACAATGACAACAACAATGACAACAACAAAACACAGACGACACAATGACAACACCACAACAACCATGACAACAACAAAACAATGACGACACAATGACAACACCACAGCAACAATGACAACAACAATGACAACAAGAATGACAACAACAACAAAACACTGACGACACAATCACAACACCACAACAACAATGACAACAACAACAAAACAATGATGACACAATGACAACACAGCAACAATGACAACAACAATGACAACAACAAAACACTGACGACACAATGACAACACCACAGCAACAATGACAACAACAATGACAACAACAACAAGGGCTAGGGCTAGGGCTAGGGCTAGCTAGCCCTAGCAATCAACCACAACAATGACAACAACAACAATGACAACACCACAACAACAATGACAACAGTGACAACACCACAGCAACAATGACAACAACAATGACAACAACAAAACACTGACGACACAATGACAACACCACAGCAACAATGACAACAACAATGACAACAACAACAAGGGCTAGGGCTAGGGCTAGGGCTAGCCCTAGCAATCAACCACAACAATGACAACAACAACAATGACAACACCACAACAACAATGACAACAGTGACAACACCACAGCAACAATGACAACAACAATGACAACAACAACAAAACAATGACGACACAATGACAACACCACAGCAACAATGACAACAACATTGACAACAACAACAAAACAATGACGACACAATGACAACACCACAACAACCATGACAACAACAACAAAACAATGACGACACAATGACAACACCACAGCAACAATGACAACAACAATGACAACAACAAAACACTGACGACACAATGACAACACCACAGCAACAATGACAACAACATTGACAACAACAACAAAACAATGATGGCACAATGACAACACCACAACCATGACAACAACAACAAAACAATGACGACAATATGACAACACCACAGCAACAATGACAACAACAATGACAACAACAATGACAACAACAACAAAACACTGATGACACAATGACAACACCACAACAACAATGAAAACAACAACAAAACAATGACGACACAATGACAACACCACAGCAACAATGACAACAACAATGACAACAACAAAACACAGACGACAATACCACAACAACAATGAAAACAACAACAAAACAATGACGACACAATGACAACACCACAACAATGACAACACAACAACGACAACACCACAACAACAATATCAACAACAACAAAACAATGACGACACAATGACAACACCACAGCAACAATGATAACAACAATGACAACAACAATGACAACAACAACAAAACACTGACGACACAATCACAACACCACAACAACAATGACAACAACAACAAAACAATGATGACACAATGACAACACCACAGCAACAATGACAACAACAATGACAACAACAAAACACTGGCGACACAATGACACACCACAACAATGAAAACAACAACAAAACAATGACGACACAATGACAACACCACAGCAACAATGACAACAACAATGACAACGACAACAAAATACTGACGACACAATGACAACACCACAATGACAACAACAATGAAAACAACAACAAAACAATGACGACACAATGACAACACCACAGCAACAATGACAACAATGACAACAACAACAAAACAATGACGACACAATGACAACACAACAACAATGACAACAACAACACAATGACGACACAATGACAACACCACAATAATGACAACAATAATGACAACACAACAACAACGACAACACCACAACAACAATGACAACACAACAACAATGGCAACACAACAACAATGACAACACCACAACAATGTCCACAGAACTAGCCGCTTGGCTTGGCAGCCCAGTGTGTGTGTGTGTCAACAACAATGGCAACACAACAACAATGACAACACCACAACAATGTCCACAGAACTAGCCGCTTGGCTTGGCAGCCCAGTGTGTGTGTGTGTGTGTGTGTCCTCTCACCCACCAGAGAGAGAGTGTGTGTGTGTGTGTGTCCTCTCACCCACCAGAGAGTGTGTGTGTGTGTGTGTGTGTGTGTGTCCTCTCACACACACAAAAAGAGTGTGTGTGTGAGTGTGTGTGTCCTCTCACCCACCAGAGAGAGAGTGTGTGTGTGTGTGTCCTCTCACCCACCAGAGAGAGAGTGTGTGTGTGTGTGTGTCCTCTCACCCACCAGAGAGAGAGTGTGTGTGTGTGTGTGTCCTCTCACCCACCAGAGAGAGAGTGTGTGTGTGTGTGTGTGTCCTCTCACCCACCAGAGAGAGTGTGTGTGTGTGTGTGTGTGTCCTCTCACCCACCAGAGAGTGTGTGTGTGTGTGTGTGTGTGTGTCCTCTCACCCACCAGAGAGAGAGAGTGTGTGTGTGTGTGTGTGTCCTCTCACCCACCAGAGAGAGAGAGTGTGTGTGTGTGTGTGTCCTCTCACCCACCAGAGAGTGTGTGTGTGTGTGTGTGTGTCCTCTCACCCACCAGAGAGAGAGAGTGTGTGTGTGTGTGTGTCCTCTCACCCACCAGAGAGAGAGTGTGTGTGTGTGTGTGTCCTCTCACCCACCAGAGAGAGAGTGTGTGTGCGTGTGTGTGTCCTCTCACCCACCAGAGAGAGAGTGTGTGTGTGTGTGTGTGTGTGTAGTGCCTCTATTAGATGTCACAGTAGCACGCTCCGAGCCAGCCAGGTCTATCATAGACATCTTGTGCATCACCTCTGCATTCAGACCAGCTGTACGAGCCCTCTGCTCCACTAACACCTAGGCAACCACATGACACACCATCACATGTCACATGCAATCACATGTCACACACCATTACATGTCACACACCATTACATGTCACACACCATCACATGTCACACACCATCACATGTCACAAACCATCACATGTCACACCATCACATGTCACACACCACCACATGTCACACCATCACATGTCACACGCCATCACATGTCACACACCATCACATGTCACACACCATCACATGTCACACACCATCACATGTCACACGCCATCACATGTCACACACCATCACATGTCACACACCATCACATGTCACACACCATCACATGTCACACGCCATCACATGTCACACGCCATCACATGTCACACACTATCATGTGCCACACGCCATAACGTATCACACACCATCACATGTCACACACCATCACATGTCACACACCATCACATGTCACACACCACCACATGTCACACGCCATCACATGTCACACACTATCATGTGTCACACACCATAACGTGCCACACGCCATAACGTATCACACACCATCACATGTCACACACCATCACATGTCACACACCATCACATGTCACACACCATCACATGTCACACACCATCACATGTCACACCAGATCATGTCAGACAGGTGGTTGTGGGTGGCATGGTGTCAAGAGTGAGCTCTGATGTGTGAAGGTGCTAATGACTGACTAGACATGTCTTCTCCCTGTGTGCTGTATCCTATTCCCATTCCCCCTCGCCAGCATGGCAAGGATCTCCTCCACATCATTGGGGGTGTGGTAGCTCAGACCTGAGCTCATGCGCATGTATGTGAAAGGAGGGTGCTGCTGGTGTTCTCCCCACTCATGTGCATGTATATATAGTGTGTGTTAAAGAAATAAAGGATAACAGGACTCTATCCAACTAGACCACGGCCAGTTAGATGGTGCCAATCATTGCACCGATTTCCAAAGCAGTACAATATTGGTGAACATGATAAACATGAAGGGTCGTTTAACATGGGGGTGTGGTCTACGTGGGCACGATCTTCTTTCCTTTCTTTCTTTAACAGGCCAATCCAATATTTTAAAATAAAAACGTTTTTGGTTTCTTATTTCTTTGTTTTATTTCTGTATGTTCTAGTTGAGCAGAGGAGGACTACGCCTAGTCAGAGCTTCAGGGGTCTCCAGGGCTTTTAATTCTAACTTGATTATTGCTGTTGAACAAACATTACACTTATCAGCACATGCCATGTCTCGTTGCTATTGCTGATTGTACACAATGTAGGATCAGCTACAGCCTCCTTCCTACGTTTATGATTATATTTGAAGCCACATGCTCTATGCCTAGCTGTATGTATTTGATTGGTCAGAATGAACAGACAGAGCTGGGCATATAACAATTAGTTAGTCCTGATTGTTCACTTCTGATGTTTCTGTTGCTGGTGTTTGGAGAATAATAAGACTTCACTAACTCTGGTGGCAGCATATATCTCTGGGATTCTCAGGCAAGATAGCTGGGTGGGCATTGTGAGGTTGAGTTAGGTCTAAGATAGTGTGTGGTACTAGAAGAGTCTAACAATATATATTTGTCTTGTTAATAAATGCCTTTTTTTCTTTTCTTACACGTGTAACTGACAGAGGCTTCTGTTAGTAAGGCTATTGGAGAAGTGGAAGCAGAAGCATATGTCAAGGCTACAGCTAAGAAATACCATCTATCAGTCTCCATGCTCTGCAAACGATGTCTAGTTGAAAAGGGGGGAGTGGTTTTGGGCAAAAGAGGCGGTACATTTCAATGCCTAATGAAAAAGGTCATTGAATAGCCCAGGGCTTCCTCTGGCCACTGGTACCAATTTCAATCTTTAGCACTTAGCAATCTGGAGTTATTTAGGCTGAGGTTTTTGACATTCGTGTTTTTGAGGTCACTCTACTTTAGGGTCTAGTAACTTGCCCATAGTTATACCTACAGTGTATGAAACATATTTTAGTAGCAAAAGAGAGCACACAGAGAGACCTCTCTTTTGATCTATATATGAAGTCCATACCATGAAGTTTGCAGAATCTACGGAGCTCTAAAGTTGTAACCATAAGTAAAATAAAAAAATGCAACTGTTTCCCCACAGAGGTGTCTCTGTTGCCTAGTTCAGTATAAGTGTCTCGGTTGCTTAATTCAGCTTAAGTCGCTCTGTGGCCTAGTACATCATATATGTGTCTATGAGGCTTAGTTCACTTTCCCCAAGGGGCAGTGAAAATTATGACAGGCTGGGGAAAATCCAACCTCTTGTCAGCCATTTTCAACACAATTTTTCATCAATATACAGGCCGAACTGCGAGATTGCAATCGATGAGGCTATGATCAACTTTCAAGGTCATTCATCACTGAAGCAATACATGCCATTGAAACCCATCAAAAGAGGAATCAAGGTGTGGGTTCGGGCTGATAGCCGAAACGGTTGTTTCACACAGTTAGAGATTTACACGGGGAAAAGAAAGGTGCAGTTGAACACCACTTGGGGGCAAGAGTGGTCAAGGACCTAACTGAGGACCTAACTGAGGACCTAACTGTCATGTCCACCAATAGTGGACATGGCAGAGATAGAAGACCTGACCAGGCAACATCTCAACACCACACCAATAGTTCACTACAACGCACACAGCTCAAAATAATATAATAATAATAGCAACCCTTTACCAGATATCCAGGTTACCTTAGTTATATGTGATACGATCTGAGAAAAGGGCCCACTTCGCCCAAAAACTGAATTTGCACTAGGACCTGAAATAGCTACCAAGGTTATGATTCATGATATCTCAATAAATTACCTCAGAGGCATCTAGGGTCATTGCTCTATCTTTGTGCAAAGTTTTAAGGCCAAGAAGCGCTTCCTTCCATTCAAGCGAGCAGATAGAAAAAGTTAAAAAAATAAAGAAGCCACGCGAAGCTACCGCGTGCACGGAATGAAATTACGGGCACGCGGGAATTTCCCTTCAGTTTTCTGTGGGCACGCGGGAATTTCCCTTCAGTTTTCGTGTGTTGATAACAAGAAGCCCTTCTGAAGCACTTCAGCCATGAAGAAGCAACCCCTCTTGGAAGTATTGGAAGAGTATTTCTGTACACCTGATGACCATGCAGATGATAGTGACATAGAAGATGACAGTGAGCTAAATGCATGTGTATACAAATAAAACATCATGCTTACAAAAAAATGGTGATTTCATTTCAATCAGATATTGTGTGTGTGTTTGATGTCAAATAGGAGTTGAAGCAGAAGTGATGTGAATTGATCACCATTCCTTGCTTCAATTGGACAGACTTCTTTGCTTCGCATTTGAAAAAGTTCTCAGGAATAAAGCGTTTCCACCAATTCATATTCAGTTCATCCGATCCAGGCACAGTGACAGCAAAGGAGCGTTCAGACACTGTACAACACCGGTTTGTGCTTGCCAAACATTGCTGGACACCAACAGTCACAGATATGCCACACATCATCATCACTCCCGCCAAAGGTTTGTCTCCAGAACGACAGTGGTACTTATTTGACAGCATCCGACAGTTCTGTCCCGAGAAGGACAAAGACATAACATGCCCCAAACCATCATCTTTTCTAAAGCCATCCAGTCGAGCTGCTCACCAGTGGTTAACGAGGAAGTGGAGAACTCGGCACCACCGACAAAAAGGGTCCGCACATGCACGACCTGCAAGAAAGTAGGATACAATAGCAGGTCATGCCCAGAACCATGATGTCAGCATTCTTTCACTTAGCTACTCACTACCTTCTCCTTGCTAATTTTATCCTTGCTAATTTTATTTTTATGTCCTTGTTATAACCATTATCAAAGATAACCAGGATTATCTACTGTTGTCAACACTAGCCACTCAATCAAACTACACTTTTAGCTTAGCTACTAATCCAAAACCAAAGGTAAAATAAAGTAGTGAAGGTGCAAAACTCACTTGGACCCCTATAACTTGAAGATACTAGCTCTCAAAACAAACAAAAAATCTGACTTGTGTAGCTAGGGTGTAATTTAGTTTAAACAAAGTAGTAAAGGTGCAAAAACACAGTTGGACCCTATGGACCCTATAGAGATGACGATAAAACTATAGATAGCTAAGCCTATAACTTGAAGATGTAGCCCTCAAAACAATAAACAAAATTCTAAACAGTTAACTTGTAGCTAGCCAGGATGTAGCTAATAACTAATAACAAACTAAGACTACACCATACCTTTCACAAGATGCCAAGAAGTTCTTCTCCCTTTGTCCCAGCTATTTAACAGGGTACCCAGCGTTGCCTAGATCGTCCCACTTGCCAAAAACTACTTCTGGTACGGGTCGTCATGATTAAAAACGTGACGTCATCAATACGTGAAGCGGAGTTTCGCGTATAACAACACAAGGGAAATTTCTAGACGCGTTTTCTCGTTTGACAGTGTAGTGAAGAATGGAAGCAAAACTGTGTATAACTTTGGAATGGCATTAGATCAAGGCACAATTCCAGTACCATTCTACTTAGCTATCCTTGAACTTTAACATCATGACAATAACGCAGATTTTTTTGGGGGGCCGAAGTGGGCCCTTTTCTCAGATCGTATCACATATATACGATGAGAGAAAAGGGCAGAGAGGAGGGAGGCGGAGATGGAGGAGGAGAGGAAGAATATATCCCCTCCTTACTACAGTATACATGTACACCGACTTTAGTGATGAGATGAGTTGAACTCGAGCTTATAGCAGTGCAGACCCTTTACCTTGCAGGGTATCTCTCTCCATGGCATCGAGGTCAGCCATGTGCTTCCTCAACCTCCCCCTCTCACCATATACACTTCCCACCATCTCACACAACCTACACACACACACACACAGGGCAGGAAGAGCATGGCAACAAGAGAGGCAGTGAGCTCACCACATTGGCAGAGAGAAAACCTCCCTTTGAATAATATTCCATGTATACATTTAATAATCCAATCACCATTCTAGTAAACTCTGAATATCACACATAACTCTAGTAAACTAGCTGAAGACACCTTTTGTAGCTAAAACTGGATGTGTGTATATGTTTACCTGTTTGTCTCATTGAGATCATAGGTCAGAGTCATGGGAGAAGCACTAGCTCTTCAGTTCACTTATCTATTACAATGGGAGTGGTGTGTGTGTGGGGGTGTGTGTGTATGGGGGGGTGGGGGGAGGAGATAGAGTGAGGAGCTTCTATAGTAGTCATAGGCTGGTGGTGTGTGTGTGTGGTGTGCTGCATATAGAGATACTCACCTCATTGCGGAGATCTTCAATGATGACCTTGTAGTTAGACAAGTGATAATACACCTTCAGCACGTTACGCACCAGCTGCAAGCAGTCAACCACAACAATGACAACAACAACAATGACAACACCACAACAACAATGACAACAGTGACAACACCACAGCAACAATGACAACAACAATGACAACAACAACAAAACAATGACGACACAATGACAACACCACAGCAACAATGACAACAACATTGACAACAACAACAAAACAATGACGACACAATGACAACACCACAACAACCATGACAACAACAACAAAACAATGACGACACAATGACAACACCACAGCAACAATGACAACAACAATGACAACAACAAAACACTGACGACACAATGACAACACCACAACAACCATGACAACAACAACAAAACAATGACGACACAATGACAACACCACAGCAACAATGACAACAACAATGACAACAAGAATGACAACAACAACAAAACACTGACGACACAATCACAACACTACAACAACAATGACAACAACAACAAAACAATGATGACAACAGTGACAACACCACAGCAACAATGACAACAACAACAAAACAATGACGACACAATGACAACACCACAGCAACAATGACAACAACAATGACAACAACAATGACAACAACAACAAAACACTGACGACACAATGACAACACCACAACAACAATGAAAACAACAACAAAACAATGATGACACAATGACAACACAGCAACAATGACAACAACAATGACAACAACAAAACACTGACGACACAATGACAACACCACAGCAACAATGACAACAACAATGACAACAACAACAAGGGCTAGGGCTAGGGCTAGGGCTAGCCCTAGCAATCAACCACAACAATGACAACAACAACAATGACAACACCACAACAACAATGACAACAGTGACAACACCAGAGCAACAATGACAACAACAATGACAACAACAAAACACTGACGACACAATGACAACACCACAGCAACAATGACAACAACAATGACAACAACAACAAGGGCTAGGGCTAGGGCTAGGGCTAGCCCTAGCAATCAACCACAACAATGACAACAACAACAATGACAACACCACAACAACAATGACAACAGTGACAACACCACAGCAACAATGACAACAACAATGACAACAACAACAAAACAATGACGACACAATGACAACACCATAGCAACAATGACAACAACATTGACAACAACAACAAAAACAAAACAATGACGACACAATGACAACACCACAACAACCATGACAACAACAACAAAACAATGACGACACAATGACAACACCACAGCAACAATGACAACAACAATGACAACAACAAAACACTGACGACACAATGACAACACCACAGCAACAATGACAACAACATTGACAACAACAACAAAACAATGATGACACAATGACAACACCACAACCATGACAACAACAACAAAACAATGACGACAATATGACAACACCACAGCAACAATGACAACAACAATGACGACAACAATGACAACAACAACAAAACACTGATGACACAATGACAACACCACAACAACAATGAAAACAACAACAAAACAATGACGACAATGACAACACCACAGCAACAATGACAACAACAATGACAACAACAAAACACAGACGACAATGACAACACAACAACAATGAAAACAACAACAAAACAATGACGACACAATGACAACACCACAACAATGACAACACAACAACGACAACACCACAACAACAATATCAACAACAACAAAACAATGACGACACAATGACAACACCACAGCAACAATGACAACAACAATGACAACAACAATGACAACAACAACAAAACACTGACGACACAATCACAACACCACAACAACAATGACAACAACAACAAAACAATGATGACACAATGACAACACCACAGCAACAATGACAACAACAATGACAACAACAAAACACTGACGACACAATGACACACCACAACAATGAAAACAACAACAAAACAATGACGACACAATGACAACACCACAGCAACAATGACAACAACAATGACAACGACAACAAAATACTGACGACACAATGACAACACCACAATGACAACAATGAAAACAACAACAAAACAATGACGACACAATGACAACACCACAGCAACAATGACAACAACAATGACAACAACAACAAAACAATGACGACACAATGACAACACCACAACAACAATGACAACAACAACACAATGACGACACAATGACAACACCACAATAATGACAACAATAATGACAACACAACAACAACGACAACACCACAACAACAATGACAACACAACAACAATGGCAACACAACAACAATGACAACACCACAACAATGTCCACAGAACTAGCCGCTTGGCTTGGCAGCCCAGTGTGTGTGTGTGTGTGTGTGTCCTCTCACCCACCAGAGAGAGAGTGTGTGTGTGTGTGTGTCCTCTCACCCACCAGAGAGTGTGTGTGTGTGTGTGTGTGTGTGTGTCCTCTCACACACACAAAAAGAGTGTGTGTGTGAGTGTGTGTGTCCTCTCACCCACCAGAGAGAGTGTGTGTGTGTGTGTGTGTCCTCTCACCCACCAGAGAGAGAGTGTGTGTGTGTGTGTGTCCTCTCACCCACCAGAGAGAGAGTGTGTGTGTGTGTGTGTCCTCTCACCCACCAGAGAGAGAGTGTGTGTGTGTGTGTGTGTCCTCTCACCCACCAGAGAGAGTGTGTGTGTGTGTGTGTGTGTCCTCTCACCCACCAGAGAGTGTGTGTGTGTGTGTGTGTGTGTGTCCTCTCACCCACCAGAGAGAGAGTGTGTGTGTGTGTGTGTGTCCTCTCACCCACCAGAGAGTGTGTGTGTGTGTGTGTGTGTCCTCTCACCCACCAGAGAGAGAGAGTGTGTGTGTGTGTGTGTCCTCTCACCCACCAGAGAGAGAGTGTGTGTGTGTGTGTGTCCTCTCACCCACCAGAGAGAGAGAGTGTGTGTGTGTGTGTGTCCTCTCACCCACCAGAGAGTGTGTGTGTGTGTGTGTGTGTCCTCTCACCCACCAGAGAGAGAGTGTGTGTGCGTGTGTGTGTCCTCTCACCCACCAGAGAGAGAGTGTGTGTGTGTGTGTGTGTGTGTAGTGCCTCTATTAGATGTCACAGTAGCACGCTCCGAGCCAGCCAGGTCTATCATAGACATCTTGTGCATCACCTCTGCATTCAGACCAGCTGTACGAGCCCTCTGCTCCACTAACACCTAGGCAACCACATGACACACCATCACATGTCACATGCAATCACATGTCACACACCATTACATGTCACACACCATTACATGTCACACACCATCACATGTCACACACCATCACATGTCACACCATCACATGTCACACACCACCACATGTCACACCACCACATGTCACACGCCATCACATGTCACACGCCATCACATGTCACACACCATCACATGTCACACACCATCACATGTCACACACCATCACATGTCACACGCCATCACATGTCACACACCATCACATGTCACACACCATCACATGTCACACACCATCACATGTCACACGCCATCACATGCACACGCCATCACATGTCACACACTATCATGTGCCACACGCCATAACGTATCACACACCATCACATGTCACACACCATCACATGTCACACACCATCACATGTCACACACCATCACATGTCACACGCCATCACATGTCACACACTATCATGTGTCACACACCATAACGTGCCACACGCCATAACGTATCACACACCATCACATGTCACACACCATCACATGTCACACACCATCACATGTCACACACCATCACATGTCACACACCATCACATGTCACACCAGATCATGTCAGACAGGTGGTTGTGGGTGGCATGGTGTCAAGAGTGAGCTCTGATGTGTGAAGGTGCTAATGACTGACTAGACATGTCTTCTCCCTGTGTGCTGTATCCTATTCCCATTCCCCCTCGCCAGCATGGCAAGGATCTCCTCCACATCATTGGGGGTGTGGTAGCTCAGACCTGAGCTCATGCGCATGTATATATAGTGTGTGAAAGGAGGGTGCTGCTGGTGTTCTCCCCACTCATGTGCATGTATATATAGTGTGTGTTAAAGAAATAAAGGATAACAGGACTCTATCCAACTAGACCACGGCCAGTTAGATGGTGCCAATCATTGCACCGATTTCCAAAGCAGTACAATATTGGTGAACATGATAAACATGAAGGGTCGTTTAACATGGGGGTGTGGTCTACGTGGGCACGATCTTCTTTCCTTTCTTTCTTTAACAGGCCAATCCAATATTTTAAAATAAAAACGTTTTTGGTTTCTTATTTCTTTGTTTTATTTCTGTATGTTCTAGTTGAGCAGAGGAGGACTACGCCTAGTCAGAGCTTCAGGGGTCTCCAGGGCTTTTAATTCTAACTTGATTATTGCTGTTGAACAAACATTACACTTATCAGCACATGCCATGTCTCGTTGCTATTGCTGATTGTACACAATGTAGGATCAGCTACAGCCTCCTTCCTACGTTTATGATTATATTTGAAGCCACATGCTCTATGCCTAGCTGTATGTATTTGATTGGTCAGAATGAACAGACAGAGCTGGGCATATAACAATTAGTTAGTCCTGATTGTTCACTTCTGATGTTTGTGTTGCTGGTGTTTGGAGAATAATAAGACTTCACTAACTCTGGTGGCAGCATATATCTCTGGGATTCTCAGGCAAGATAGCTGGGTGGGCATTGTGAGGTTGAGTTAGGTCTAAGATAGTGTATGGTACTAGAAGAGTCTAACAATATATATTTGACTTGTTAATAAATGCCTTTTTTTCTTTTCTTACACGTGTAACTGACAGAGGCTTCTGTTAGTAAGGCTATTGGAGAAGTGGAAGCAGAAGCATATGTCAAGGCTACAGCTAAGAAATACCATCTATCAGTCTCCATGCTCTGCAAACGATGTCTAGTTGAAAAGGGGGGAGTGGTTTTGGGCAAAAGAGGCGGTACATTTCAATGCCTAATGAAAAAGGTCATTGAATAGCCCAGGGCTTCCTCTGGCCACTGGTACCAATTTCAATCTTTAGCACTTAGCAATCTGGAGTTATTTAGGCTGAGGTTTTTGACATTCGTGTTTTTGAGGTCACTCTACTTTAGGGTCTAGTAACTTGCCCATAGTTATACCTACAGTGTATGAAACATATTTTAGTATCAAAAGAGAGCACACAGAGAGACCTCTCTTTTGATCTATATATGAAGTCCATACCATGAAGTTTGTAGAATCTACGGAGCTCTAAAGTTGTAACCATAAGTAAAATAAAAAAATGCAACTGTTTCCCCACAGAGGTGTCTCTGTTGCCTAGTTCAGTATAAGTGTCTCGGTTGCTTAATTCAGCTTAAGTCGCTCTGTGGCCTAGTACATCATATGTGTCTATGAGGCTTAGTTCACTTTCCCCAAGGGGCAGTGAAAATTATGACAGGCTGGGGAAAATACAACCTCTTGTCAGCCATTTTCAACACAATTTTTCATCAATATACAGGCCGAACTGCGAGATTGCAATCGATGAGGCTATGATCAACTTTCAAGGTCATTCATCACTGAAGCAATACATGCCATTGAAACCCATCAAAAGAGGAATCAAGGTGTGGGTTCGGGCTGATAGCCGAAACGGTTGTTTCACACAGTTAGAGATTTACACGGGGAAAAGAAAGGTGCAGTTGAACACCACTTGGGGGCAAGAGTGGTCAAGGACCTAACTGAGGACCTAACTGAGGACCTAACTGTCATGTCCACCAATAGTGGACATGGCAGAGATAGAAGATCTGACCAGGCAACATCTCAACACCACACCAATAGTTCACTACAACGCACACAGCTCAAAATAATATAATAATAATAGCAACCCTTTACCAGATATCCAGGTTACCTTAGTTATATATACGATGAGAGAAGAGGGCAGAGAGGAGGGAGGAGGAGATGGAGGAGGAGAGGAAGAATATATCCCCTCCTTACTACAGTATACATGTACACCGACTTTAGTGATGAGATGAGTTGAACTCGAGCTTATAGCAGTGCAGACCCTTTACCTTGCAGGGTATCTCTCTCCATGGCATCGAGGTCAGCCATGTGCTTCCTCAACCTCCCCCTCTCAACCATATACACTCCCCACCATCTCACAAAACCTACACACACACACACACAGGGCAGGAAGAGCTTGGCAACAAGAGAGGCAGTGAGCTCACCACATTGGCAGAGAGAAAACCTCCCTTTGAATAATATTCCATGTATACATTTTAGTAATCCAATCACCATTCTAGTAAACTCTGAATATCACACATAACTCTAGTAAACTAGCTGAAGACACCTTTTGTAGCTAAAACTGGATGTGTGTATTTGTTTACCTGTTTGTCTCATTGAGATCATAGGTCAGAGTCATGGGAGAAGCACTAGCTCTTCAGTTCACTTATCTATTACAATGGGAGTGGTGTGTGTGTGTGTGTGGGTGTGTATGGGTGGGGGGGGGTGGGGGGAGGAGATAGAGTGAGGAGCTTCTATAGTAGTCATAGGCTGGTGGTGTGTGTGTGTGGTGTGCTGCATATAGAGATGCTCACCTCATTGCGGAGATCTTCAATGATGACCTTGTAGTTAGACAAGTGATAATCCACCTTCAGCACGTTACGCACCAGCTGCAAGCAATCAACCACAACAATGACAACAACAACAATGACAACACCACAACAACAATGACAACAGTGACAACACCACAGCAACAATGACAACACAATGACAACAACAACAAAACAATGACGACACAATGACAACACCACAACAACAATGACAACAACATTGACAACAACAACAAAACAATGACGACACAATGACAACACCACAACAACCATGACAACAACAACAAAACAATGACGACACAATGACAACACCACAGCAACAATGACAACAACAATGACAACAACAACACAATGACGACACAATGACAACACCACAATAATGACAACAACAATGACACACAACAACAACGACAACACCACAATAATGACAACAACAATAACACAACAACAACAACAACACAACAACAATGACAACACAACAACTATGGCAACACAACAACAATGACAACACCACAACAATGACAACAACAATAACACAACAACAACGACAACACAACAATGACAACACAACAATGGCAACACAACAACAATGACAACACCACAATAATGACAACAACAATGAGCAACAACAACACCACAACAACAATGACAACACAACAACAATGACAACAGTGACAACACCACAGCAACAATGACAACAACAATGACAACAACAACAAAACAATGACGACACAATGACAACACCACAGCAACAATGACAACAACATTGACAACAACAACAAAACAATGACGACACAATGACAACACCACAACAACCATGACAACAACAACAAAACAATGACGACACAATGACAACACCACAGCAACAATGACAACAACATTGACAACAACAACAAAACAATGACGACACAATGACAACACCACAACAACCATGACAACAACAACAAAACAATGACGACACAATGACAACACCACAGCAACAATGACAACAACAATGACAACAACAAAACACTGACGACACAATGACAACACCACAGCAACAATGACAACAACATTGACAACAACAACAAAACAATGATGACACAATGACAACACAACCATGACAACAACAACAAAACAATGACGACAATATGACAACACCACAGCAACAATGACAACAACAATGACAACAACAATGACAACAACAACAAAACACTGATACACAATGACAACACCACAACAACAATGAAAACAACAACAAAACAATGACGACAATGACAACACCACAGCAACAATGACAACAACAATGACAACAACAAAACACAGACGACAATGACAACACCACAACAACAATGAAAACAACAACAAAACAATGACGACACAATGACAACACCACAACAATGACAACACAACAACGACAACACCACAACAACAATATCAACAACAACAAAACAATGACGACACAATGACAACACCACAGCAACAATGACAACAACAATGACAACAACAATGACAACAACAACAAAACACTGACGACACAATCACAACACCACAACAACAATGACAACAACAACAAAACAATGATGACACAATGACAACACCACAGCAACAATGACAACAACAATGACAACAACAAAACACTGACGACACAATGACACCACAACAATGAATACAACAACAAAACAATGACGACACAATGACAACACCACAGCAACAATGACAACAACAATGACAACGACAACAAAATACTGACGACACAATGACAACACCACAATGACAACAACAATGAAAACAACAACAAAACAATGACGACACAATGACAACACCACAGCAACAATGACAACAACAATGACAACAACAACAAAACAATGACGACACAATGACAACACCACAACAACAATGACAACAACAACACAATGACGACACAATGACAACACCACAATAATGACAACAATAATGACAACACAACAACAACGACAACACCACAACAACAATGACAACACAACAACAATGGCAACACAACAACAATGACAACACCACAACAATGTCCACAGAACTAGCCGCTTGGCTTGGCAGCCCAGTGTGTGTGTGTGTGTGTGTGTCCTCTCACCCACCAGAGAGAGAGTGTGTGTGTGTGTGTGTCCTCCCACCCACCAGAGAGTGTGTGTGTGTGTGTGTGTGTGTCCTCTCACACACACAAAAAGAGTGTGTGTGTGAGTGTGTGTGTCCTCTCACCCACCAGAGAGAGTGTGTGTGTGTGTGTGTGTCCTCTCACCCACCAGAGAGAGAGTGTGTGTGTGTGTGTGTCCTCTCACCCACCAGAGAGAGAGTGTGTGTGTGTGTCCTCTCACCCACCAGAGAGAGAGTGTGTGTGTGTGTGTGTGTCCTCTCACCCACCAGAGAGAGAGTGTGTGTGTGTGTGTTTCCTCTCACCCACCAGAGAGAGAGAGAGTGTGTGTGTGTGTGTCCTCTCACCCACCAGAGAGTGTGTGTGTGTGTGTGTGTGTCCTCTCACCCACCAGAGAGAGAGTGTGTGTGCGTGTGTGTGTCCTCTCACCCACCAGAGAGAGAGTGTGTGTGTGTGTGTGTGTGTGTAGTGCCTCTATTAGATGTCACAGTAGCACGCTCCGAGCCAGCCAGGTCTATCATAGACATCTTGTGCATCACCTCTGCATTCAGACCAGCTGTACGAGCCCTCTGCTCCACTAACACCTAGGCAACCACATGACACACCATCACATGTCACATGCAATCACATGTCACACACCATTACATGTCACACACCATTACATGTCACACACCATCACATGTCACACACCATCACATGTCACACCATCACATGTCACACACCACCACATGTCACACGCCATCACATGTCACACGCCATCACATGTCACACACCATCACATGTCACACACCATCACATGTCACACACCATCACATGTCACACGCCATCACATGTCACACACCATCACATGTCACACACCATCACATGTCACACACCATCACATGTCACACACCATCACATGTCACACGCCATCACATGTCACACGCCATCACATGTCACACACTATCATGTGCCACACGCCATAACGTATCACACACCATCACATGTCACACACCATCACATGTCACACACCATCACATGTCACACACTATCACATGTCACACGCCATCACATGTCACACACTATCATGTGTCACACACCATAACGTGCCACACGCCATAACGTATCACACACCATCACATGTCACACACCATCACATGTCACACACCATCACATGTCACACACCATCACATGTCACACACCATCACATGTCACACCAGATCATGTCAGACAGGTGGTTGTGGGTGGCATGGTGTCAAGAGTGAGCTCTGATGTGTGAAGGTGCTAATGACTGACTAGACATGTCTTCTCCCTGTGTGCTGTATCCTATTCCCATTCCCCCTCGCCAGCATGGCAAGGATCTCCTCCACATCATTGGGGGTGTGGTAGCTCAGACCTGAGCTCATGCGCATGTATATATAGTGTGTGAAAGGAGGGTGCTGCTGGTGTTCTCCCCACTCATGTGCATGTATATATAGTGTGTGTTAAAGAAATAAAGGATAACAGGACTCTATCCAACTAGACCACGGCCAGTTAGATGGTGCCAATCATTGCACCGATTTCCAAAGCAGTACAATATTGGTGAACATGATAAACATGAAGGGTCGTTTAACATGGGGGTGTGGTCTACGTGGGCACGATCTTCTTTCCTTTCTTTCTTTAACAGGCCAATCCAATATTTTAAAATAAAAACGTTTTTGGTTTCTTATTTCTTTGTTTTATTTCTGTATGTTCTAGTTGAGCAGAGGAGGACTACGCCTAGTCAGAGCTTCAGGGGTCTCCAGGGCTTTTAATTCTAACTTGATTATTGCTGTTGAACAAACATTACACTTATCAGCACATGCCATGTCTCGTTGCTATTGCTGATTGTACACAATGTAGGATCAGCTACAGCCTCCTTCCTACGTTTATGATTATATTTGAAGCCACATGCTCTATGCCTAGCTGTATGTATTTGATTGGTCAGAATGAACAGACAGAGCTGGGCATATAACAATTAGTTAGTCCTGATTGTTCACTTCTGATGTTTGTGTTGCTGGTGTTTGGAGAATAATAAGACTTCACTAACTCTGGTGGCAGCATATATCTCTGGGATTCTCAGGCAAGATAGCTGGGTGGGGATTGTGAGGTTGAGTTAGGTCTAAGATAGTGTATGGTACTAGAAGAGTCTAACAATATATATTTGACTTGTTAATAAATGCCTTTTTTTCTTTTCTTACACGTGTAACTGACAGAGGCTTCTGTTAGTAAGGCTATTGGAGAAGTGGAAGCAGAAGCATATGTCAAGGCTACAGCTAAGAAATACCATCTATCAGTCTCCATGCTCTGCAAACGATGTCTAGTTGAAAAGGGGGGAGTGGTTTTGGGCAAAAGAGGCGGTACATTTCAATGCCTAATGAAAAAGGTCATTGAATAGCCCAGGGCTTCCTCTGGCCACTGGTACCAATTTCAATCTTTAGCACTTAGCAATCTGGAGTTATTTAGGCTGAGGTTTTTGACATTCGTGTTTTTGAGGTCACTCTACTTTAGGGTCTAGTAACTTGCCCATAGTTATACCTACAGTGTATGAAACATATTTTAGTAGCAAAAGAGAGCACACAGAGAGACCTCTCTTTTGATCTATATATGAAGTCCATACCATGAAGTTTGCAGAATCTACGGAGCTCTAAAGTTGTAACCATAAGTAAAATAAAGAAATGCAACTGTTTCCCCACAGAGGTGTCTCTGTTGCCTAGTTCAGTATAAGTGTCTCGGTTGCTTAATTCAGCTTAAGTCGCTCTGTGGCCTAGTACATCGTATGTGTCTATGAGGCTTAGTTCACTTTCCCCAAGGGGCAGTGAAAATTATGACAGGCTGGGGAAAATCCAACCTCTTGTCAGCCATTTTCAACACAATTTTTCATCAATATACAGGCCGAACTGCGAGATTGCAATCGATGAGGCTATGATCAACTTTCAAGGTCATTCATCACTGAAGCAATACATGCCATTGAAACCCATCAAAAGAGGAATCAAGGTGTGGGTTCGGGCTGATAGCCGAAACGGTTGTTTCACACAGTTAGAGATTTACACGGGGAAAAGAAAGGTGCAGTTGAACACCACTTGGGGGCAAGAGTGGTCAAGGACCTAACTGAGGACCTAACTGAGGACCTAACTGTCATGTCCACCAATAGTGGACATGGCAGAGATAGATGACCTGACCAGGCAACATCTCAATCAACACCACACCAATAGTTCACTACAACACACACAGCTCAAAATAATATAATAATAATAGCAACCCTTTACCAGATATCCAGGTTACCTTAGTTATATATACGATGAGAGAAGAGGGCAGAGAGGAGGGAGGAGGAGATGGAGGAGGAGAGGAAGAATATATCCCCTCCTTACTACAGTATACATGTACACCGACTTTAGTGATGAGATGAGTTGAACTCGAGCTTATAGCAGTGCAGACCCTTTACCTTGCAGGGTATCTCTCTCCATGGCATCGAGGTCAGCCATGTGCTTCCTCAACCTCCCCCTCTCAACCATATACACTCCCCACCATCTCACAAAACCTACACACACACACACAGGGCAGGAATAGCATGGCAACAAGAGAGGCAGTGAGCTCACCACATTGGCAGAGAGAAAACCTCCCTTTGAATAATATTCCATGTATACATTTTAGTAATCCAATCACCATTCTAGTAAACTCTGAATATCACACATAACTCTAGTAAACTAGCTGAAGACACCTTTTGTAGCTAAAACTGGATGTGTGTATATGTTTACCTGTTTGTCTCATTGAGATCATAGGTCAGAGTCATGGGAGAAGCACTAGCTCTTCAGTTCACTTATCTATTACAATGGGAGTGGTGTGTGTGTGGGTGTGTGTGTGTATGGGGGGGGGGGAGGAGATAGAGTGAGGAGCTTCTATAGTAGTCATAGGCTGGTGGTGTGTGTGTGTGGTGTGCTGCATATAGAGATGCTCACCTCATTGCGGAGATCTTCAATGATGACCTTGTAGTTAGACAAGTGATAATCCACCTTCAGCACGTTACGCACCAGCTGCAAGCAGTCAACCACAACAATGACAACAACAATGACAACAACAACAAAACAATGACGACACAATGACAACACCACAGCAACAATGACAACAACATTGACAACAACAACAAAACAATGACGACACAATGACAACACCACAACAACCATGACAACAACAACAAAACAATGACGACACAATGACAACACCACAGCAACAATGACAACAACATTGACAACAACAACAAAACAATGACGACACAATGACAACACCACAACAACCATGACAACAACAACAAAACAATGACGACACAATGACAACACCACAGCAACAATGACAACAACAATGACAACAACAATGACAACAACAACAAAACACTGACGACACAATGACAACACCACAACAACAATGAAAACAACAATGAAAACAACAACAAAACAATGACGACACTGACAACACCACAGCAACAATGACAACAACAATGACAACAACAATGACAATAACAACAAAACACTGACGACACAATGACAACACCACAACAACAATGACAACAACAACACAATGACGACACAATGACAACACCACAATAATGACAACAACAATGACAACACAACAACAACGACAACACCACAATGACAACAATAACACAACAACAACAATGACAACACAACATCAATGGCAACACAACAACAATGACAACACCACAATAATGACAACAACAATAACACAACAACAACGACAACACCACAACAACAATGACAACACAACAACAATGGCAACACAACAACAATGACAACACCACAATAATGACAACAACAATGACAACACAACAACAACAACAACAACACATCAACAATGACAACACAACATCAATGGCAACACAACAACAATGACAACACCACAACAATGTCCACAGAACTAGCCGCTTGGCTTGGCAGCCCAGAGTGTGTGTGTGTGTGTGTGTCCTCTCACCCACCAGAGAGAGAGTGTGTGTGTGTGTGTGTGTGTGTGTGTCCTCTCACCCACCAGAGAGTGTGTGTGTGTGTGTGTCCTCTCACCCACCAGAGAGAGAGTGTGTGTGTGTGTGTGTCCTCTCACCCACCAGAGAGAGTGTGTGTGTGTGTGTGTGTCCTCTCACCCACCAGAGAGAGTGTGTGTGTACCTTGCCAGAAGCCAGGGCGTTGATACAGTTCCCGAGTGCCAATAACGAGTGATTTATGTTGGCTCCTTCTCCGAGGTGCGTGCCTCTATTAGATGTCACAGTAGCACGCTCCGAGCCAGCCAGGTCTATCATAGACATCTTGTGCATCACCTCTGCATTCAGACCAGCTGTACGAGCCCTCTGCTCCACTAACACCTAGGCAACCACATGACACACCATCACATGTCACATGCAATCACATGTCACACACCATAACATGTCACACACCATCAAATGTCACACGCCATCAAATGTCACACCATCACATGTCACACACCATCACATGTCACACACCATCAAATGACACACGCCATCACATGTCACACGCCATCACATGTCACACACCATCACATGTCACACACCATCACATGTCACACACCATCACATGACACACACCATCACATGTCACACACAATCACATGCCACACGCCATCACATGTCACACACCATCACATGTCACACACCATCACATGTCACACACCATCACATGTCACACACCATCACATGTCACACACCATCACATGTCACACACCATCACATGTCACACACCATCACATGTCACACGACATCACATGTCACACACCATCATGTGTCACACACCATAACGTGCCACACGCCATAACGTATCACACACCATCACATGTCACACACCATCACATGTCACACACCATCACATGTCACACACCATCACCTGTCACACACCATCACATGTCACACACCATCACATGTCACACACCATCACATGTCACACACCATCACATGTCACACACCATCACATGTCACACACCATCACATGTCACACACCATCACATGTCACACGCCATCACATGTCACACACTATCATGTGTCACACACCATAACGTGCCACACGCCATAACGTATCACACACCATCACATGTCACACACCATCACATGTCACACACCATCACATGTCACACACCATCACATGTCACACACCATCACATGTCACACACCATCACATGTCACACACCATCACATGTCACACACCATCACATGTCACACACCATCAAATGTCACACACCATCACATGTCACACACCATCACATGTCACATGCCATCACATGTCACACACTATCATGTGTCACACACCAAAAAGTGCCAGACGCCATAACGTATCACACACCATCACATGTCACACACCATCACATGTCACACACCATCACATGTCACCCACCATCACATGTCACACCAGATCATGTCAGACAGGTGGTTGTGGGTGGCATGGTGTCAAGAGTGAGCTCTGATGTGTGAAGGTGCTAATGACTGACTAGACATGTCTTGTCCCTGTGCGCTGTATCCTATTCCCATTTCCCCTCGCCAGCATGGCAAGGATCTCCTCCACATCATTGGGGGGGTGGTAGCTCAGACCTGAGCTCATGTGCATGTATATATAGTGTGTGAAAGGAGGGTGCTGCTGGTGTTCTCCCCAATCATGTGCATGTATATATAGTGTGTGTTAAAGAAATAAAGGATAACAGGACTCTATCAAACTAGACCACGGCCAGTTAGATGGCGCCAATCATTGCACCGATTTCCAAAGCAGTACAATATTGGTGAACATGATAAACATGAAGGGTTGTTTAACATGGGGGTGTGGTCTACGTGGGCACGATCTTCTTTCCTTTCTTTCTTTAACAGGCCAATCCAATATTTTAAAATAAAAACGTTTTTGGTTTCTTATTTCTTTGTTTTATTTCTGTATGTTCTAGTTGAGCAGAGGAGGACTACGCCTAGTCAGAGCTTCAGGGGTCTCCAGGGCTTTTAATTCTAACTTGATTATTGCTGTTGAACAAACATTACACTTATCAGCACATGCCATGTCTCGTTGCTATTGCTGATTGTACACAATGTAGGATCAGCTACAGCCTCCTTCCTACGTTTATGATTATATTTGAAGCCACATGCTCTATGCCTAGCTGTATGTATTTGATTGGTCAGAATGAACAGACAGAGCTGGGCATATAACAATTAGTTAGTCTGGATTGTTCACTTCTGATGTTTCTGTTGCTGGTGTTTGGAGAATAATAAGACTTCACTAACTCTGTTGGCAGCATATATCTCTGGGATTCTCAGGCAAGATAGCTGGGTGAGGATTGTGAGGTTGAGTTAGGTCTAAGATAGTGTGTGGTACTAGAAGAGTCTAAAATATATATATATTTGTCTTGTTAATAAATGCCTTTTTTTCTCATTGAATAGCCCAGAGCTTCCTCTAGCCACTGGTACCAATTTCAAATCTTTAGCACTTAGCAATCTGGAGTTATTTAGGCTGAGGTTTTTGACATTCGTGTTTTTGAGGTCACTCCACTTTAGGGTCTATAACTTGCCCATAGTGATACCTATGAAACATATTTTAGTAGCAAAAGAGCGCACACAGAGAGACCTATCTTTTGAGCTATATATGAAACCCATACCATGAAGTTGGCAGAATCTACGGAGCTCTAAAGTTGTAACCATAAGTAAAATATAAAAATGCAACTGTTTCCCCGCAGAGGTATCTCTGTTGCCTAGTTCAGTATAAGTGTCTCGGTTGCTTAATTCAGCTTAAGGGGGGAAGAGGGCTGAAAACACATATTTTTTCCAAAAAAATTTTGGGGCCCAAAAGGGTTCATAGTATGTCTGGAGTTTGAGTTTCAAGTTTCAGAGCAAGTGAATACTTGTATCAGAAGATATAGCCATTTTTATACAGTGCATTATTATTCCATTTCATTTCATTTCACTTCACATTGGAAGAGGTTCTCTCCCAGTCTTACCTGGCTACAATCGGGCGGTCGGCGATGATCGCCTACCCAAAATACAGTTTTTATATATCAAAATGTTGCCAATTTCATGGAGACCCTTACCAGTCGTTTGCGCAATGAATTGGCCAGGCGGGGGGGTAGTGCGCAACCTCTTAGACAAGCACGTTTTTTCACGTGTTTTTTAGTCGGTTCGCTTGAAACTTTCACACTGTTGAGTTATGGGAAAGAGAACAGAGAAGCATTTTAAACAGAAAGGCCAAGGATTCAAGAAGAGTGACGACAAGAAGAAGAAAGCCCTACAGGCGGCTGTTGTTGAGCCTGTCACAGTAGCCGCGCCAGGCAAGTTTTAATGTTTATCTCCGTACTAAAAAGTTACTAGCTGTTTCCTTCCTTTGTTAGTGAGTCTCTTGGATCATGTAGGTGGGATAGCGCCTTCTGTGAACCTTCACTTACCTTCCAATCAATTGCAAATGTCTGAAGAGAGGCCAGTTCCATTTGTGACTATGACCAGTGACTATGCCCAGGAAGAAGTTGGCTCTCATGGATCGTTCAGCTACTTCTGTGGCTGTTGCTACTGGATCTACTGGCTCTACCTCTTTGGACTCGGGTGGTGTTGGAGAACTAGGTAAGGGTAATCGTATAATAAACTTAGATAAGCTTAGAGAGGTCATAGAAAGGTGTAATAAGTGTATTCAATGTGGTAACTGAGCTCCCTTGCAACTGAAGCCCGTAGGGCAGGCATGGTGTCTCACTTTTTGTTCAAATTGTAGTAACACTCGAGACATCTCAAACCCTGTATCTGTAGAAGCATTCTTTGAACATCCAGTCAGTACTGGGTGCGCTCGCATTGCTGGAATTAGTCATTCTGGTCTGGAAGATATCACTGCAGTCATGGATATGTTGCCCCCTCTTAGTTCCACTTGTTTTTTTAAATATACTAGGTCAATAGGGAGTGACGCAAATGCAGTAACAGAATATTATGTTGGATGCCGCTCATAGGTTACATGATTTTTATAGGGTTAGGCATGAAGACATCATTGATGTTAGTATTACTGTTGACGGCACATGGCTTAGAGAGGGCCACAAATCAAATTATGGCTTGGTTGCGGTGATGTCTTGGGACACTGGAGAAGTTTTAGATTATTATCTTATGTCTAAGTTCTGTCAAGCTTGTGCGCGAAGACCTGAAGATGAAACAGTAGCAAGTTACACGGAATGGTTTGAGGGTCACAAGGTAAAAATTGTGAAGCCAATTTTGATGGCTCTTCGGGTTCTATGGAAGTTGTAGGAACACAAACTTTTTTAGCGTTCAGTGGAGAGACTGAAGCTTAGGTACACACACATAAATTAGTGATGGGTATACAAATGCACATAAACGGTTGTTGGAAGTCGAGCCTTACGGTCCTAGTGTCTTTGGGTGGTGATAGGGGGGTTAGTCGTGTGTCTATAGTTAATGCAAACCTACTATAGGGGAGCAATTAGAAAGGACAACCTAGAGGGGATGATTTGCGATGTGAAAGCGATTTTTTATCACTCTTAGTCAACTATGGAACATCCCAACACGAGTATTGTCCTACAGGAGTTTTGAGTTGGTGTAAGTTTAATCCAGCTTGTGCTAAAGGTGAGGTACCACCAGTACCGATAGGCATATGATTGCTCTGGACAAGTCTAGGAGGTTTTTGATAAATTAATGTCCGAGGATCGAGTTTTGAGTTGGTGTAAGTTTAATCCAGCTTGTGCTAAAGGTGAGGTACCAACAGTACCGATAGGCCTATGATTGCTCTGGACAAGGCTAGGAGGTTTTTGATAAATTAATGTCCGAGGATCTTTTGTGCAAATGTTTAGGTGGTTGGTTATACACAACCAAAATGAGTTTAATTCTGTTGTATGGAGTAGAGCGGGTAAGACAGAACATATGAGTGCAACAAGTGTCAGGCTTGCTGTCGAGAGGCAACAGAGTTCAATGGAGGGTGGAGCATTGTATGGTCCTGGCATGGGGGACCTGTAACATTTTATTTTGTTATGTGTCTTTTGCTTTCTATTGTCAAACAGAGATTACTGGAAGATACTTTTGTTTATGTGTCTTTTTGTCAAGCTTAGGAATTAGTGGAGGATGACTTTTGTTTGTGTTCTATTGTTTTTCAGGGATTACTGGAGGGTGTCGGAAGACATGTGTGGAGGGTGACGATGGATGGACCTGGGCATGGGAGCCCTGCAAATGATGATGTGTTTATGTTTGCTAATTCAATATTAGCAAAGCAACATACATGTAACAAGTCTGATGCGTCTTTAATTTATGTGTATGTATACATATATATTGTTGGTTTTCAGGTTGTAGTTAGGATGTAGGATACTGCTGTTGTTGAAAAAATAAAGGACTGAAAAGTCAAACATTTTGTTTGTACACACAATTCTAGTAATGAGGGATGTATTCTGGTGAACAGGGGTGTTTCTGGCAGCTGGGATGTGATTACAAACTGCTTGGACTTCAAGGCTCAATATCTCTGAAGTGATTTTTGAAAAACCGTTCAAATGATAACTAGAATATTTTTTATCCTTTGATTTAAAAAAATATATCATTTGAAAGCAATTTTTATATTCTACAACTTGCGCGAGAGTTTTTGTTTGATAGCATTACTAAAAAAGACCTATAGATGAAAATGTAACGTGATGTCATAAAGCTATGTTCAGAAAATGAGTGAAAAAAATATTTTTTCAAAATTTCAAGACGCGCAGTTTGTAGTGCTCATTATGATTGACTAATGGACCGAATAGGAGCCTCGCAAAGGTCGTTACTGCAACGTGGTTTACTTAACGGCTTACGCTCCGCACTGGAAGAGCCTATAATGAGCTAGGAAAAAATTATGGCAAAACAAAATAACAAAAGAGACTTGCCATTAGAAAGTATAGACTGCAAGCTATAATTTGATATATAAATCGGGAAACTAGAGTGAATGCGAGCAAAGATATGGTACTTTATATGAGACCACGCGATACGCAGCCTTCTTTCCCCCTTAAGTCGCTCTGTGGCCTAGTACATCATATGTGTCTATGAGGCTTAGTTCACTTTCCCCAATAATGGCATTCTATCGATGGTTATCCCAGGCGCCCTCATATTTATTATTGTAGTTATAAAATGCATTGCCCCTAATATCGAGGATATCCCTGCTAAATGTAAACTAAATATTACTAAATCCACCGAACCCCCCGAGTGCGCCGTAATCCCTGATAAGGGAGGGTATACGGTCCAGCCCGTCCCAGCTCCTTGCTCTACAAAAGCAGAAACTAATAATAAAGTTAACGCCGGAGGCAATAGTCAAAAACTTATATTGTTTAATCTCGGAAAAGCCATATCTGGTGCCCCTATATATAAAGGCACAAACCAATTCCCAAACCCTCCTATCATTACAGGCATAACTTAAAAAAAGATCATAACAAAAGCATGCCCCGTTACGATAACATTATATAAGTGGTCAGACCCTAAGGTTGACCCCGGGCCAGATAACTCTAACCGAATTAACACGCTAAAAGCAGTACCAATCATCCCAGCAAAAAACCCGAATAATAAATACAAGGTTCCAATATCCTTGTGATTAGCTAACCTACCATCACCCATGGGGGGTGATGGTAGGTTAGCAGGACATTGTATTGGGACTTGATAGACAAAGAACCTATGGATGCACATACAAAACTCAGTATCATACCTACAGTAGCTTAGCTAACAGCTATGCGTTCCAAATATAAAAATTATTTATAGCGTACCTTTCTTTCTCCAGCAGCTTCCAAGGCTCAGGCGAGTGTAGCAGGTCACGCCATCGAAACTTTCTGAAGAATAAAAGAACTCCGATCTTTAGCTGAACATTCGATTATACTCTTTGGTACTGGATTTATGGATGTGGGACTTCCAGGAAAGACAAGCATGGTTTCCCTGAGTAGCTGGAGAAAGCAAAATTCAAGAAAAGGTAAAATGTGCAAGTTAGATAAACACAGTCAGTATAATGCCACAAACATTTGGGGTTGTATATATATCAACCAGTGTTCTATCATAGTGGGCCTATATCAACCAGTGCTCTATCAGAGTGGACCTATATCAACCAGAGTGGGCCTGTATCAACCAGTGCTCTATCAGAGTGGACCTATATCAACCAGTGTTCTATCATAGTATGCATATATCAACCAGTGCTCTATCAGAGTGGGCCTATATCAACCAGTGTTCTATCATAGTGGGCCTACAACCAGTGCTCTATCAGAGTTGGCCTATATCAACCAGTGCTCTAGGGCTAGGGCTAGGCAGAGATAGAAGACCTGACCAGGCAACATCTCAACACCACACCAATAGTTCTCTACAACACACACAGCTCAAAATAATATAATAATAATAGCAACCCTTTACCAGATATCCAGGTTACCTTAGATATATATACGATGAGAGAAGAGGGCAGAGAGGAGGGAGGAGGAGATGGAGGAGGAGAGGAAGAATATATCCCCTCCTTACTACAGTATAAACCGACTTTAGTGATGAGATGAGTTGAACTCGAGCTTATAGCAGTGCAGACCCTTTACCTTGCAGGGTATCTCTCTCCATGGCATCGAGGTCAGCCATGTGCTTCCTCAACCTCCCCCTCTCACCATATACACTCCCCACCATCTCACACAACCTACACACACACACAGGGCAGGAAGAGCTTGGCAACAAGAGAGGCAGTGAGCTCACCACATTGGCAGAGAGAAAACCTCCCTTTGAATAATATTCCATGTATACATTTTAGTAATCCAATCACCATTCTAGTAAACTCTGAATATCACACATAACTCTAGTAAACTAGCTGAAGACACCTTTTGTAGCTAAAATTGGATGTGTGTATATGTTTACCTGTTTGTCTCATTGAGATCATAGGTCAGAGTCATGGGAGAAGCACTAGCTCTTCAGTTCACTTATCTATTACAAAGGGAGTGGTGTGTGTGTGGGTGTGTGTGTGTATGGGGGGGGTGGGGAGGGTGGGGGGGAGGAGATAGAGTGAGGAGCTTCTATAGTAGTCATAGGCTGGTGGTGTGTGTGTGTGGTGTGCTGCATATAGAGATGCTCACCTCATTGCGGAGATCTTCAATGATGACCTTGTAGTTAGACAAGTGATAATCCACCTTCAGCACGTTACGCACCAGCTGCAAGCAGTCAACCACAACAATGACAACAACAATGACAACAACAACAAAACAATGACGACACAATGACAACACCACAGCAACAATGACAACAACATTGACAACAACAACAAAACAATGACGACACAATGACAACACCACAACAACCATGACAACAACAACAAAACAATGACGACACAATGACAACACCACAGCAACAATGACAACAACAATGACAACAACAAAACACAGACGACACAATGACAACACCACAACAACCATGACAACAACAACAAAACAATGACGACACAATGACAACACCACAGCAACAATGACAACAACAATGACAACAAGAATGACAACAACAAAACACTGACGACACAATCACAACACTACAACAACAATGACAACAACAACAAAACAATGACGACACAACAACACCACAGCAACAATGACAACAATGACAACAACAACAAAACAATGACGATCCAATGACAACACCACAGCAACAATGACAACGACAATCACAACAACAACAAAACAATGACGACACAACAACACCACAGCAACAATGACAACAACAATGACAACAACAACAAAACAATGACGACCCAATGACAACACCACAGCAACAATGACAACGACAATCACAACAACAACAAAACAATGACGACACAATGACAACACCACAGCAACAATGACAACAACAATGACAACAACAACAAAACACTGACGACACAATGACAACACCACAACAACCGACAACAACAACAAAACAATGACGACACAATGACAACACCACAGCAACAATGACAACAACAATGACAACAACAATGACAACAACAACAAAACACTGACGACACAATGACAACACCACAACAACCATGACAACAACAACAAAACAATGACGACACAATGACAACACCACAGCAACAATGACAACAACAATGACAACAAGAATGACAACAACAACAAAACACTGACGACACAATCACAACACCACAACAACAATGACAACAACAACAAAACAATGATGACACAATGACAACACCACAGCAACAATGACAACAACAATGACAACAAAACACTGACGACACTGACAACACCACAGCAACAATGACAACAACAATGACAACAATGACAACAACAACAATGACAACAACAACAATGACAACACCACAACAACAATGACAACAGTGACAACACCACAGCAACAATGACAACAACAATGACAACAACAACAAAACAATGACGACACAATGACACCACAGCAACAATGACAACAACATTGACAACAACAACAAAACAATGACGACACAATGACAACACCACAGCAACAATGACAACAACAATGACAACAACAAAACACAGACGACACAATGACAACACCACAACAACCATGACAACAACAACAAAACTATGACGACACAATGACAACACCACAGCAACAATGACAACAACAATGACAACAAGAATGACAACAACAACAAAACACTGACGATACAATCACAACACTACAACAACAATGACAACAACAACAAAACAATGACGACACAATGACAACACCACAGCAACAATGACAACAACAATGACAACAACAACAAAACAATGACGACCCAATGACAACACCACAGCAACAATGACAACGACAATCACAACAACAACAAAACAATGACGACACTGACAACACCACAGCAACAATGACAACGACAATCACAACAACAACAAAACAATGACGACACAATGACAACACCACAGCAACAATGACAACAACAATGACAACAACAACAAAACACTGACGACACAATGACAACACCACAACAACCATGACAACAACAACAAAACAATGACGACACAATGACAACACCACAGCAACAATGACAACAACAATGACAACAACAATGACAACAACAACAAAACACTGACGACACAATGATAACACCACAACAACCATGACAACAACAACAAAACAATGACGACACAATGACAACACAACAACAACAATGACAACACCAACAAAACAATGACGACACAATGACAACACCACAATAATGACAACAACGATGACGACACAATGACTGAAGAGAAAGCTGAAACAACTATATGAAAAGTAACTTTCAAGTTTTTTTCAATTCTTAGTAATTTCGTTGTCTCGCACAACGTTTTCGCTGCACCAAGTACTCCTAAGGAAGTAGTCTCTCAGCCATCTAAGGCAAAGTTAAATCAGACCATTAACATTCTAAAGCCAAGCATGTTTTTTATCACCACACTCATTTTAGCTACGGGGGGGGGGGGCAATAAAAAATGTTTTTATTGACCCCATGTGTGTGGGGTTTTTCCCCACCACCCCCATTCACTACATTTATGATTATATTTGAAGCCACATGCTCTATGCCTAGCTGTATGTATTTGATTGGTCAGAATGAACAGACAGAGCTGGGCACATAACAATTAGTTAGTCCTGATTGTTCACTTCTGATGTTTGTGTTTCTGGTGTTTGGAGAATAATAAGACTTCACTAACTCTGGTGGCAGCATATATCTCTGGGATTCTAAGGCAAGATAGCTGGGTGGGGATTGTGAGGTTGAGTTAGGTCTAAGATAGTGTGTGGTACTAGAAGAGTCTAACAATATATATTTGTCTTGTTAATAAATGCCTTTTTTTCTTTTCTTACACGTGTAACTGACAGAGGCTTGTTAGTAAGGCTATTGGAGAAGTGGAAGCAGAAGCATCTGTCAAGGCTACAGCTAAGAAATACCATCTATCAGTCTCATTGCTCTGCAAACGATGTCTAGTTGAAAAGGGGGGAGTGGTTTTGGGCAAAAGAGGCAGTACATTTCAATGCCTAATGAAAAAGGTCATTGAATAGCCCAGGGCTTCCTCTAGCCACTGGTACCAATTTCAATCTTTAGCCTTAGCACTTAGCAATCTGGAGTTATTTAGGCTGAGGTTTTTGACATTCGTGTTTTTGAGGTCCCTCCACTTTAGGGTCTATAACTTGCCCATAGTTATACCTATGAAACATATTTTAGTATCAAAAGAGAGCACACAGAGAGACCTCTCTTTTGAGCTATATATAAAATCCATACCATGAAGTTTGCAGAATCTACGGAGCTCTAAAGTTGTAACCATAAGTAAAATTAAAAAATGCAACTGTTTCCCCACAGAGGTGTCTCTGTTGCCTAGTTCAGTATAAGTGTCTCGGTTGCTTAATTCAGCTTAAGTCGCTCTGTGGCCTAGTACATCATATGTGTCTATGAGGCTTAGTTCACTTTCCCCAAGGGGCAGTGAAAATTATGACAGGCTGGGGACAATCCAACCTCTTGTCAGCCATTTTCAACACACTTTTTCATCAATATACAGGCCGAACTGCGAGATTGCAATCGATGAGGCTATGATCAACTTTCAAGGTCATTCATCACTGAAGCAATACATGCCATTGAAACCCATCAAAAGAGGAATCAAGGTGTGGGTTCGGGATGATAGCCGAAACGGTTTTTTCACACAGTTAGATATTTACACGGGGAAAAGAAAGGTGCAGTTGAACACCACTTGGGGGCAAGAGTGGTCAAGGACCTAACTGAGGACCTACAGGCCAAGTGGCACGTGCACGTGTACTTTGACAGCTTTTTTACCTCGCATAGTCTGTTGGTTGATTTGGAGAGGAGAGGGAGTTATGGATGTGGGACAGCCAGGAAAGACAGGCGTGGTTTACCCGAGGAGCTCGAGAAAGGCAAATTCAAGAAAAGGTAAAATGTGCACTAGATTAACACAAGTTAGTGTTATGCCACAAACATTTTGGGGTTGTATATCAGTTCATGCATGTTATTTACCACAATATGAGATACTCATTATATGAACTTCTAAACATTTTTAGGGGCCAGTCACTAACCACGCAATGTGGAAAAGTGTGTGCAAATGCATGGCAGGACCAAAAAATCTGAAAGTCATGATTATGTACACCAACAGCGACCCCAAGAGCGTCACCTCAGTCATTCGGCATACAAACAATGGCAGAAGAGAGGAAATAAGCTGCCCCTTAGCTATCCAGTCCTACAATAAATACATGGGAGGAGGAGATCAGATCAGAGGATATTATAGGTGCAGGGTAAAAACCTACAAAGACATATTTAACTTTCTGATCGATGTGGCCAAAACAAACGCCTTCATTCTACACAAAGGATGGTCAGGAAGCGGAACTGAACTTACGATCAAGAAGTTCAGGGTTCAGTTAGCCAAGGAGATAATTGGAAGTTATTGTAGCCGACGCAGAGCTGGGTGTGGCTCCATTATCAAGAGTCTTCCTTTCCTCCACTTCCCAATAATGAACCCTGTAACCTCTGGGAAGCGCAGTCGAGGACGTTGCACTTACTGCTACCAGCAACAAAAGAGATCGGACAGCCAGTGGTACTGACAGGATTGTGGCCATATGCCACACTGGAATTGCGAGCACCGACTGCTACCTATTGTGGCACAAAAACAAATTATAGTCACGTTATTGGAATATAACCTTCTCTCTCCATATGTACCAATGTACTACATTGTATTCATATAAAATGATATTTTTTGCGCGTAATCAAATACAGCACGTTGCCATTCATCAACCACTTTAGTTATTGTAATTTGGTTTCACTCGAATCACAACTGTTAGCTTTGACAAGCTACAAACCAATTTACAGCTTTTGATTTTTTTTTTATTGGTTGTGAGGGTCTGCCAAACGGAGGAGGGTCCTGCCTTGGATGTTTCTGCATGCATCTTTTGACAAAACATGCCTCTAGAGATATTTTATATGTCATTGGAAAGCACATAGAACAAGCAACAATTTGAGCATAAAATTATCTACACAAAACAATTATAAAAAAGTTATGGGCAGTCAAAAGTCAACAACGTTTTTAGCCAGTCTTCCGATAGAGCCCCTCCTTAGTCCTGCCTTGGATGTTTCTGCATGCATCTTTTGACAAAACATGCCTCTAGAGATATTTTATATGTCATTGGAAAGCACATAGAACAAGCAACAATTTGAGCGTAAAATTATCTACACAAAACAATTATTAAAAAAGTTATGGGCAGTCAAAGTCAACAACGTTTTTAGCCAGTCTTCGATAGAGCCCCTCCTTAGTCCTCCCTTGGATGTTTCTGCATGCATCTTTTGACAAAACATGCCTCTAGAGATATTTTATATGTCATTGGAAAGCACATAGAACAAGCAACAATTTCAGCATAAAATTATCTACACAAAACAATTATAAACAAAGTTATGGGCAATCAAAAGTCAACAACGTTTTTAGCCTGTCTTCAGATAGAGCCCCTCCTTAATTAAGTCGCTCTGTGGCCTAGTACATCATTTGTGTCTATGAGGCTTAGTTCGGCAAAGGTGTCTCTGTAGACTAGTTCATCATAGGTGTCTCCGTTGTTTAGCTCAGTATAGGTGACTATGTGGCTTAGTTCAGCATAAGTGTCTCGGTGGCTTAATTCAGCAGTGATATCTATGTGTCTTAATTCAGCGAAGGTGTCTCTGTGGCCTAGTTAAATCGTTAATCACAAAAAAATTAAATCGAGCACCATGAGGTGCATATGTTACAGTTGCATGTATAGAGGTGCATGTATAGAGGTACATGTATAGAGGTGCATGTATAGAGGTGCATGTATAGAGGTGCATGTATAGAGGTGCATGTATAGAGGTGCATGTATAGAGGTGCATGTATAGAGGTGCAGGTATAGAGGTGCAGGTATAGAGGTGCAGGTATAGAGGTGCATGTATAGAGGTACATGTATAGAGGTGCATGTATAGAGGTGCATGTATAGAGGTGCATGTATAGAGGTGCATGTATAGAGGTGCAGGTATAGAGGTGCAGGTATAGAGGTGCAGGTATAGAGGTGCCGGTATAGAGGTGCCGGTATAGAGGTATAGGGGTGCAGAGGGACATTGTATTGGGACTAGACAAAGAACCTATGGAGGCACGTACAAAATTCATTCAGTATCATACCTAGAGTTCAACATAGCTAAGCAGCAGCTATGCGTTCGAAATATAAAAATTATTTATAGCTTACCTTTCTTTGTCCATTGCAAGCGCGTGGGGTCATCTTCTGTTCAGGAGCTTCCAAGGCTCAGCCAAGTATAGCTGGACACGCCATAGAAAGTTTCTGAAGAATCACAGAACTCCTCTTTAGCTGAACGCTCGATTATACTCTTTGGTCCTCGAAATTTGTTATCCACAGCGAGCACTAAAGCTTGCAAGACTAGCCAAGGACCCGCTTTCTCTTCAGGCTAAGGCTGAAAAGCCCTCAAGCACGTAGTACACATCACGCCCTAAGGTCACACGAAAAAGGTTCCGCTACAATTGAATCAGTCCATACAGTTCTGGCTGCCCGTCACAGAAAATCTGTTTACTGTTCTTTTTTTATATGTGATGATCCCTTATCGGATCATGTAAAGAGTAAGAGTCCGGAAGTCGAAAAATCAGTGCGCATCAATTAATTTTCGCGGTATATTATATTTAAAACGCACTTTTCTCTGCTTATCTTAAACGCGCGCGCTAAAATCACGGAGCTTTCAGAATAGGATCAAGAAAGGATACTCGAAGTGCTATCTCAGGACTACTAACACAAGTAATACAACTTCATATTAACACAACTTCATAAAACAACAAATGCAGCATAAAAATAAAAATCAGTGCGCGTCAATTAATTTTCGCGGTATATAATATTTTAAAACTCTGCTTATCTTAAACGCGCGCGCTAAAATCACGGAGCTTTCAGAAGGCATCAAGAAAGGATACTCGAAGTGCTATCTCTACTAACACAAGTAATACAACTTCATATTAACACAACTTCATAAAACAACAAATGCAGCATAAAAAACAACAACCAAAAAAAAAAGTAACACAACTTCAAAGAACTTCATAAAACAACAAATGCAGCATCATGTGTTTTGAAAAGCATCAGCAGTCGTGCCGGCATTCTTCTCCCCTCCACATAAAGTCATCGAGGTATGAAGGAAGTTGATCACGACGAAGCCGCTTCATCTTTATCCTCGCCTGCTAAAATCAATTTATCTAACATACTGTGTATATCTTGTGGTATAACTCACTCTATTCCAGTAGGATTCAACATTTTGTGTGCACACCTGTGACTGGATTTAGGAACTCTATTGAATGGTTAACAGTCCGATGAGCAACCACTTCAGGCAGAGAAGCAACCTGTCTGTAAGCAGCCCACTGGTTATCCACATGAGACCGTATGATAGGGAGTAATGTTGCAGCGTCTCTCCGGGGAACTATTTGCATGTAACCTGAAAATTTGTGTTGAACAACTACATAGAATGGAGTGGAATTGTGATTGTTTCCAGCATACCCAGTGCAGGAGTATGACTGGTGTCCACCAATCCAAACACCCGGATGGTGGCCGGGTCCCTATGATGCTGTATCCACAACAATTATAATAATGATTCTATAATGATGCTATTCTGATAATGATGCTATGGCCACAAGAATGTACTGTTTATGTGACAATTGACAACACAATGAATTGGGACTCATGATGACTCCAGGCCCACCTAAGATTATTGGACAGCTAAGGGCTGTTGAGCAAACTTCCTGCAACCACTGGTACACATTAATTGCAGTTGGTCGACTGCACCTTCTTCACTTGCAGCAGCAGTAACTGGGTACTCTCTGCAAAAGGAGCCAAGTTTGCAGACTAAGCATTGACTTCGCGAAGAAGCTCCCTTCAATAAATCTAAAAATATTGACATAGACATACAAACCATGACGAATCGACTTTACGGTTTAACACGCAGGACACCCCCATGCAAACCCATCTTTCAGGCTGGACTTCTTGCATCTAACCATAGTTACATTGCAACTGTACACCAAGTAACAACACCAAACATGTTCATCATAATATTATTATCAATAATCATTCTATTATTATTACTTTTTAGATATTTTCTCCCTTACATTCCACAAGTAAAAGTACTTGCCAAAAGAGATGTGCACGCCATCTCGCTCTGTACATAGCGCGTGCGTTTAAGATATGCATCGTTTAAAAATATATACCGCGAAAATTAATTGACGAGCACTGATTTTTCGACTTCCGGAGTCTTACTCTTACATGATCCGGTTTATCTATGGACAGTGACTTTATTGTGTAGTGTATATATTGTGTAGTGTATATGTTTATGTTGACACACACACACACACACACACACAAAAAAAAAAACGTGACAGGCATTGTCATTTGTCTTGAATAGTCGCGTGTTGTACCACGCCCAATCTATTTATTTTTATTTTTATTTATTTTTTGTACACCAACACAATTGTATTATTTTAATGATGTAGAGTTAGAGTAATGATGATTAAATGAGCTGTGGGATGCGCCTTTCTGCTGTTGCCAAGGTTACATCCACATCTTTGACTGGGTTTCATCTGCTGCCACGAATACACATGATTGAAGACATTCTGCATCTTAGCCAACTCATCACAACAGAATAAGGCTTCTGCCTCTTGTGGGATAGCTTGTCTGCCAATCTTTTATAAAAAGTGAGTATGCTTACATCAGGTATGCCAACAGAGTGAGTATGCATACATCAGGTATGCCAACAGAGTGAGTATGCATACATCAGGTATGCCAACAGAGTGAGTATGCTTACATCAGGTATGCCAACAGAGTGAGTATGCATACATCAGGTATGCCACAGAGTGAGTATGCTTACATCAGGTATGCCACAGAGTGAGTATGCTTACATCAGGTATGCCAACAGAGTGAGTATGCTTACATCAGGTATGCCACAGAGTGAGCATGCTTACATCAGGTATGCCAACAGAGTGAGTATGCATACATCAGGTATGCCACAGAGTGAGTATGCATACATCAGGTATGCCAACAGAGTGAGTATGCATACATCAGGTATGCCAACAGAGTGAGTATGCTTACATCAGGTATGCCACAGAGTGAGTATGCTTATCTCAGGTATGCCAACAGAGTGAGTATGTTTACATCTTATAGGTGAGACTGTATAAACACAGGAACTGTAGTCTAACCACAACTATGAATCCACACATGTATTGTATCACGTGACTCCTAAGATAGAGCACACCAGTTCTGTCGTGAATTTTTATAAAGAGCGATTGATCATTGTCAATATACTACATTGGCGACGAGGTAAAGCTAGAGAAATGGCAGTGACACTTCAAGTGAGTACAGTGCAGCCATTTGATGTGCACGGAGATGCCAACAGTCTTTCAAAAAGGTGGGAGAAATGGCTCAGGTCATTTGAAATGTATGGCTATAAGTTATGCATTGTGTCAAATAATATGTATGTAAACAATATACTCAGGATTATAAGCAATGTTCTTATGGTATGGAGACAGTGCACCTAAAATGTCTCTTGGAGTATGATGCTCACTGGGTTGCTATCCTGGAGGAGGCAGCTTTGTATCTCAGGTCCGTGTTCAACTGGGATCTGTTGTATTGATAAATAAGCATAATAATATTCATAGTTGTATTCAGCATGTTTAAAGGTTTTTTTGGGGTTGTTGTTTTTTATTTTTATCATTATTATCATTATGGTCACATAATCGTGACCAGAGTATTATATTAAAAAAATTATTAAAAAATGCATTTATGTTGATGAACAAGCATAATTATATTCATATGCTAGGGTCAGAATGTGGTCACAAGCATTTGACCACATTGTTTCAAGTAATAGAAACATATTTATGTAAAAAACGTTACAAACGTTAGAAGCAATATTATGTTTATAAATACACAATCATATTCATTGGATGTGGTCACAACATCCTAACCACATTGTTTGAAATACAACAAAAAATATTTAGCCAAAAAATATATATAATCAATGTTCTTATTGATTAAATCCATAATCATATTCATACTTTGTGGTCAGTGTGTGTTTTTCACAAAAATTACCACATGTTTATCAACAATAATGCTACCCCATAATATATGGTTGCTAGGTACTATTGCATTCCAGATTTTATATTAATTATTAATTATATTAACATGTGAGAACTAATAGAACATATACAGTGTACATGTGAGAACTAATAGAACATATACAGTGCACATGTGAGAACTAATAGAACATATACAGTGTACATGTGAGAACTAATAGAACATATACAGTGCACATGTGAGAACTAATAGAACATATACAGTGTACATGTGAGAACGAATAGAACATATACAGTGTACATGTGAGAACTAATAGAACATATACAGTGCACATGTGAGAACTAATAGAACATATACAGTGTACATGTGAGAACTAATAGAACATATACAGTGCACATGTGAGAACTAATAGAACATATACAGTGCACATGTGAGAACTAATAGAACATATACAGTGCACATGTGAGAACTAATAGAACATATACAGTGCACATGTGAGAACTAATAGAACATATACAGTGCACATGTGAGAACTAATAGAACATATACAGTGTACATGTGAGAACTAATAGAACATATACAGTGCACATGTGAGAACTAATAGAACATATACAGTGCACATGTGAGAACTAATAGAACATATACAGTGCACATGTGAGAACTAATAGAACATATACAGTGTACATGTGAGAACTAATAGAACATATACAGTGTACATGTGAGAACTAATAGAACATATACAGTGTACATGTGAGAACTAATAGAACATATACAGTGCACATGTGAGAACTAATAGAACATATACAGTGTACATGTGAGAACCAATAGAACATATACAGTGTACATGTGAGAACCAATAGAACATATACAGTGTACATGTGAGAACTAATCGAACATATACAGTGTACATGTGAGAACTAATAGAACATATACAGTGCACATGTGAGAACTAATAGAACATATACAGTGTACATGTGAGAACTAATAGAACATATACAGTGTACATGTGAGAACTAATAGAACATATACAGTGCACATGTGAGAACTAATAGAACATATACAGTGCACATGTGAGAACCAATAGAACATATACAGTGCACATGTGAGAACTAATAGAACATATACAGTGCACATGTGAGAACTAATAGAACATATACAGTGCACATGTGAGAACTAATAGAACTTATACAGTGTACATGTGAGAACTAATAGATCATATACAGTGCACATGTGAGAACTAATAGAACATATACAGTGCACATGTGAGAACTAATAGAACATATACAGTGTACATGTGAGAACTAATCGAACATATACAGTGTACATGTGAGAACTAATAGAACATATACAGTGCACATGTGAGAACTAATAGAACATATACAGTGTACATGTGAGAACTAATAGAACATATACAGTGCAAATGTGAGAACTAATAGAACATATACAGTGCACATGTGAGAACTAATAGAACATATACAGTGTACATGTGAGAACTAATAGAACATATACAGTGCACATGTGAGAACTAATAGAACATATACAGTGCACATGTGAGAACTAATAGAACATATACAGTGTACATGTGAGAACTAATAGAACATATACAGTGCACATGTGAGAACTATTAGAACATATACAGTGTACATGTGAGAACTAATAGAACATATACAGTGCACATGTGAGAACTAATAGAACATATACAGTGCACATGTGAGAACTAATAGAACATATACAGTGCACATGTAAGAACTAATAGAACATATACAGTGCACATGTGAGAACTAATAGAACATATACAGTGCACATGTGAGAACTAATAGAACATATACAGTGTATATGTGAGAACCAATAGAACATATACAGTGTACATGTGAGAACCAATCTATACACCTTAGCATGGTTATACACCTAGCATGGTTATACACCTAGCATAGTTATATACCTAGCATGGTTATATACCTAGCATGGTCATACACCTAGCATGGTTATACACCTAGCATGGTTATATACCTAGCATGGTTATACACCTAGCATACATGTAGATATACACCTAGCATGGTTATACACCTAGCATGGTTATACACCTAGCATGTTTATACACCTAGTGTATGGTTATATACCTAGAATGGTTATACACCTAGCATGGTTATATACCTAGCATGGTTATACACCTAGCATGGTTATACACCTAGCATGGTTATACACCTAGCATGGTTATACACCTAGCATGGTTATACACCTAGCATGGTTATACACCTAGCATAGTTAGACACCTAGCATGGTTATATACCTATCATGGTATTACACCTAGCATGGTTATATACCTAGCATGGTTATACACCTAGCATGGCTATACACCAAGCATGGTTATACACCTAGCATGGTTATACACCTAGCATGGTATTACACCTATCATGGTATTACACCTAGCATGGTTATACACCTAGCATGGTTATACACCTAGCATGGTTATACACCTAGCATGGTTATACACCTAGCATGGTTATACACCTAGCATGGTTATACACCTAGCATGGCTATACACCTAGCATGGCTATACACCTAGCATGGTTATACACCTAGCATGGTTATACACCTAGCATAGTTAGATACCTAGCATGGTTATATACCTAGCATGGTCATACACCTAGCATGGTTATACACCTAGCATGGTTATATACCTAGCATGGTTATACACCTATGTAGCATAGTTATACACCTAGCATGGTTATACACCTATGTAGCATGGTTATACACCTAGCATGGTGATACACCTACCATGGTTATACACCTAGCATGGTTATACACCTAGCATGGTTATACACCTAGCATGGTTATATACCTAGCATGGTATTACACCTAGCATGGCTATATACCTAGCATGGCTATACACCTAGCATAGTTATACACCTAGCATAGTTATACACCTAGCATGGTTATATACCTATCATGGTATTACACCATTAATATTTCATTATAGGACATGGGATATATTTTTTTAATTTATGTAGTCATCATTTGATAGTAAAGTACTAGAGGATGGCACATGTGTTTTTAGTAAATCCTTTACTCTGGCTCTTAAAAGGTAAAGTTAAGGGAAACGGCTTTTTTTTAACCCCAATTGACTATATTGGACGTACCCACACTCTGTTCTGCCTTCTCCTATTCCTCCTCCTACGCCTCCTGAGCAAAAGAATCAAAATAATAGCCTGCTTCACTGCCGAACTTCGAGTCATAAGTCATAGCGTAGTCGAGGGTGTGGCAAGGTAAAGGGTCGTTCCTCAATTGGGCTTGCAGTGACGGAACTAAACGGGCTAATTTGTGACTTCGTTGTGGTTGCCGTTTAAAATCTTTGTCACTGAAGTTGGACAGGCCACAAGGTGAAACTTAACGCTACATGGGTTAGTGACGGCTTACTCTCCTGCAATGCTGGTGAAGAAGCAAGTCTGTGATTGAGTTGATCTAATACTGGTAAAGGATGGCTAAAGTAGTAGACTTGTTGGTTGATGTGTTGCTCTAGGCACTCCAGCCTACCTCTCAATATGCACACATGGAGAGGGTCTGGGCAAACTGGCAGCATAGCTTTGTGCTGCACAATGCACAGAATCCATGATCATGCACTACCCACATTTGCTACCTGCAACAGGGGCACCTTCTTCATGACTACATTTAATAACAGCACTGCTATCCCATAGCTTATGTTTGCTAAGGACATCTCTGATGGTTGCTAGAGATTAACTTGAAAACTGTCATTAAAAGACAGATCCTTCTCGTTGACCTTTGACCTTGCACCTTATCCCTTGCTAAGGGTCAACTTGGGAAATGCTCTGTCAAGTTATGTTCATGCCACCTAATTAGGACTTTGACCTTTAACAGTTATTTTGTTCACACACACAGACAGACATTGAGGAGGTGATAATACAACTTAGTTGGTGTGACTAGACTGCTGAGGTATTTCTTGAAGATGTCCACATACGACAGGTGAGCACACGCCAGAAATACTTTACACACGTCCCCTTGGTAAACTTTGCTTGAGGTGGAGGTCCGTATGGGGAGGGAGGGGCACATTTCTCTGTGTGTATGTCAGCGTATAAGACTTGGGTGAAGAGGTGTGGTCAGTGTGTTACTATGTATATTATATATATATATGTATATATGTCCGAATGCAATGACTAAGGTTAGGTTTGGACAATGACTAGGGTTAGGGCTTGGACAATGTCTGTGTGCTAGACACACACCAACTAGCATGGCAGTACAGGTAGGACTACACACCAACTAGCATGGCAGTACAGGCAGGACTACACACCAACTAGCATGGCAGTACAGTTAGGACTGCACACCAACTAGGATGGCAGTACAGGTAGGACTACACACCAACTAGCATGGCAGTACAGGTAGGACTACACACCAACTAGCATGGCAGTACAGGTAGGACTACACACCAACTAGCATGGCAGTACAGGTAGGACTATACACCAACTAGCATGGCAGTACAGGTAGGACTACACACCAACTAGCATGGCAGTACAGGTAGGACTATACACCAACTAGCATGGCAGTACAGGTAGGACTATACACCAACTAGCATGGCAGTACAGGTAGGACTATACACCAACTAGCATGGCAGTACAGGTAGGACTACACACCAACTAGCATGGCAGTACAGGCAGGACTATACACCAACTAGCATGGCAGTACAGGTAGGACTACACACCAACTAGCATGGCAGTACAGGTAGGACTACACACCAACTAGCATGTCAGTACAGGTAGGACTACACACCAACTAGCATGGCAGTACAGGTAGGACTACACACCCACTAGCATAGCAGTACAGGCTGGACTACACACCAACTAGCATGGCAGTACAGGTAGGACTGCACACCAACTAGCATGGCAGTACAGGTAGGACTACACACCAACTAGCATGGCAGTACAGGTAGGACTACACACCAACTAGCATGGCAGTACAGGTAGGACTATACACCAACTAGCATGGCAGTACAGGTAGGACTACACACCAACTAGCATGGCAGTACAGGTAGGACTACACACCAACTAGCATGGCAGTACAGGTAGGACTACACACCAACTAGCATGGCAGTACAGGTAGGACTGCACACCAACTAGCATGGCAGTACAGGTAGGACTACACACCAACTAGCATGGCAGTACAGGTAGGACTACACACCAACTAGCATGGCAGTACAGGTAGGACTGCACACCAACTAGCATGGCAGTACAGGTAGGACTACACACCAACTAGCATGGCAGTACAGGTAGGACTACACACCAACTAGCATGGCAGTACAGGTAGGACTATACACCAACTAGCATGGCAGTACAGGTAGGACTACACACCAACTAGCATGGCAGTACAGGTAGGACTACACACCAACTAGCATGGCAGTACAGGTAGGACTACACACCAACTAGCATGGCAGTACAGGTAGGACTACACATCAACTAGCATGGCAGTACAGGTAGGACTACACACCAACTAGCATGGCAGTACAGGTAGGACTACACACCAACTAGCATGGCAGTACAGGTAGGACTACACACCAACTAGCATGGCAGTACAGGTAGGACTACACACCAACTAACATGGCAGTACAGGTAGGACTGACTACATACCAACTAGCATGACAGTACAGGTAGGACTGACTACACACCAACTAGCATGGCAGTACAGGTAGGACTGACTACATACCAACTAGACTTGGTCCTTTACCTATCAGTATAGAGAACAAACATTTACAGGACCCTTTACCTATCAGTGTAGAGAACAAACATTTACTTGACCCATTACCTTTACCTATCAGTGTAGAGAATAAACATTTACAGGATGTAGAGAACAAACATTTACAGGACCCTTTACCTATCCTTTTTACCTATCAGTCCTTTTTACCTATCAGTGTAGAGAACAAACATTTACAGGACCCTTTACCTGTCAATGTAGAGAATAAACATTTACAGGACCCTTTACCTATCAGTGTAGAGAACAAACATTTACAGGACCCTTTACCTATCAGTGTAGAGAACAAATATTTACAGGACCTTTTACCTAACAGTGTAGAGAACAAACATTTACTGGACCCTTTACCTATCAGTGTAGAGAACAAATATTTACTGGGTCCTTTACCTATCAGTATAGAGAACAAACATTTACAGGACCCTTTACCTATCAATATATAGAGTACATCAATATATAGAGTACAAACATTTACTTGACCCTTTACCTATCAATGTAGAGAACAAACATTATAGGACCCTTTACATAATACATCTCGCTGAAATTTGATGCTGGTGGAGCTTTTATCACCTAACCCAAATGTGAGCTTACCAAGCACTCCACTATTACGCACAGAGTAGCAAAGGGCAAAGTTACAGCCCTGGACATTGAGTTATTCTGAATGTCATATTTATGTTTTAATTTTGCACAAATTTACAATGACATGGTACAATTACTCCAGGCAAGCACTCCATTGATGTGGCTATTCGGTAAAGTATCTCTCACTCTGGCTGCTGTCATCAGCCTTCGAGGTCTGTCATGAAAAAGGTGCTGGATGTTTAGAGGAACACCCTTTATATTTAAGAGGAACTTGTTCTTTATATATATATAAAATATATTATATATGGATTTAAAATTTTCTAACTTACAAATCTTTTGTACTTCACATGCGTATATATACCCAATATTTATACATGTGAGGCCATATATGAATGTTGCTTAAATAATTACTTATATGTGTCTATTTTATATGCCCTATATACACACCTGATCCCCTAACATACATACATTTACTCTCTACTCAGTATAATGCATATAATGTCTTTACTACTAGTTCATAGATGCAATCATGTATTCTTCTTACATTTTCTAAATGACATGTCTCTATAATTACATTCATGACGTCTTATAACCACCTATAATTAGATTTGTGCCTATAACTACATTCACTCCCTTATTTTCACTTTTCACATATCCATGTCACATATCCATGTAATTATTTCATGCATATTTTTTATAATGTTCCCATATAATTACGTGCACCCGCTTTAATTACATGCATGTATATGTTCCTATAAAAATCTAAAATTTACTTAACTTCTAGTGTAAATCCTCATAGTGCTCTCTGAAACATGCATCATAGAACATATACATGCATGTAATATATATGTCTAAAATTCTCAACTTCTAGTGAAAATCCTCATAGAGCTGTCTGAAACATGCATGCCTAATCCTCCTAGTGCTCTCTGAAACATGCATGCCTAATCCTCCTAGTGCTATCTGAAACATGCATGCCTAATCCTCCTAGTGCTCTCTGAAACATGCATGCATAATCCTCCTAGTGCTCTCTGAAACATGCATGCCTAATCCTCCTAGTGCTCTCTGAAACATCTATGCCTAATCCTCCTAGTGCTCTCTGAAACATGCATGCCTAATCCTCCTAGTGCTCTCTGAAACATGCATGCCTAATCCTCCTAGTGCTCTCTGAAACATGCATGCCTAATCCTCATAGAGCTGTCTGAAACATGCATGCCTAATCCTCCTAGTGCTCTCTGAAACATGCATGCCTAATCCTAATAGAGCTGTCTGAAACATGCATGCCTAATCCTCCTAGTTCTGCCTGAAACATGCATGCCTAATCCTCCTAGTGCTCTCTGAAACATGCATGCCTAGTCCTCCTAGTGCTCTCTGAAACATGCATGCCTAATCCCCCTAGTGCTTCCTGAAACATGCATGCCTAATCCTCCTAGTGCTCTCTGAAACATGCATGCCTAATCCTCCTAGTGCTCTCTGAAACATGCATGCCTAATCCTCCTAGTGCTCTCTGAAACATGCATGCCTAATCCTCCTAGTGCTCTCTGAAACATGCATGCCTAATCCTCCTAGTGCTCTCTGAAACATGCATGCCTAATCCTCCTAGTGCTCTCTGAAACATGCATGCCTAATCCTCCTAGTGCTCTCTGAAACATGCATGCCTAATCCTCCTAGTGCTCTCTGAAACATGCATGCCTAATCCTCCTAGTGCTCTCTGAAACATGCATGCCTAATCCTCCTAGTGCTCTCTGAAACATGCATGCCTAATCCTCCTAGTGCTCTCTGAAACATGCATGCCTAATCCTCCTAGTAGCTGTCTGAAACATGCATGCCTAATCCTCCTAGTGGCTGTCTGAAACATGCATGCCTAATCCTCATAGAGCTGTCCGAAACATACATGCTTCAGCAGCAAGACTACTACATATTTAAAAATGAGCTAGACTTCTATATATGTGCAACCATGGCAGCATGAAATATTTGAAGAGGAGGAAGATTTAAACCAACAGAAAAGACATGAAATAAAACACCATATGAGGCATTGCAAGATAGAGCAGATGTCACTAGCTCAACTCTAAGTTTGCAGAAAGATTGGCATATGAGAATAAATTTGCAAGTCATTTAATGTGACCTAGATTTATACCACATGAAACAGTTGCTAAAGCAGTACTTCTTTAAGGGGTCCACTATATACAGTACCCCAATTTTTTTGTTGTTTCCCCCCCAAAATATGATGACAGTACATGCAAGATGCTGCCTTCCAAATTGGAGAAGATTTGGATGCTACATTCTGGACTTATACTAACTTTAGTACTCCGTTCAAAGATTTGATTCATGGGAAAGAAACGCGAAGAAGACGCTTCATGTAATAGTTAGTTTCAATGGCCGCGGAGACCGACAAGGGAAGCAAACCAGTGATTCTGGTCACCCCCCTAGGAAGCGGCCTGGGACAGAAACTTCCCCTCCCTATTCTTGATTTTTTTTGGTATGTATATGTATTACCACTTCTAGAGCATGCTGATGTTGGTGCTGGTAGTTTTCCCAGGCTTAGGTGGGGTGCACCTCCAATGCTAGAGCATGCTGATGTTGGTGCTGGTAGTTTTCCCAGGCTTAGGTGGTGTGCACCTCCAATGCTAGAGCATGCTGATGTTGGTGCAGGTAGTTTTCCCAGGCTTAGGTGGTGTGCACCTCCAATGCTAGAGGGCATCACTGCAGCACTCACCTGTGTGGCTCTCCTTATCCTCATGGTAAGAGGGAGTCACTGCAGACACTCACCTGTGTGGCTCTCCTTATCCTCATGGTAAGAGGGAGTCCCTGCAGGCACTCACCTGTCAGTCTGTCAAGATGAAGCATGTTAGTACAAGATGAAGCAAGTTAGCACAAGATGAAGCATGTTAGTACAAGATGAAGCATATACTCTAACACGGACATATACTCTAACACGGACCTTCTCCAGCCCGTCATAATTATATATATATGCTCTGAGACCTTCTTCGGTCAGTCATATTCTCTGAGACCTTCAGCCAGTCATATATTCTCACTGGGATCTTCTTCAGCAAGTCATATACTCTGAGATCTTCTTCAGCCAGTCATATACTCTCACTGGGAGCCAGTCATATACTTCTTCAGCCAGTCATATACTCCGAGTTCTTCTTCAGCCAGTCATATACTCTGAGACCTTCTTCAGCCAGTCATATGCCCTCACTGAGATCTTCTTCAGCCAGTCATATACTCTGGCACATTCTTCAGCCAGTCATATACTCTGAGATCTTCTTCAGCCAGTCAAACACCCTCACTGGGACCTTCTTCAGCCAGTCAGATACTCTGAGATCTTCTTCAGCCAGTCAAACACCCTCACTGGGACCTTCTTCAGCCAGTCAGATACTCTGAGATCTTCTTCAGCCAGTCAAACACCCTCACTGGGACCTTCTTCAGCCAGTCATATACTCTGTGACCTTCTTCAGCCAGTCATATGCTCTCACTGGGATCTTCTTCAGCCAGTCATATACTGTTGGATCTTCTTCAGCCAGTCATATACTCTGAGTTCTTCTTCAGCCAGTCATCTACTCTGAGACGTTCTTCAGCCAGTCATATACTCTCACTGGGACCTTCTTCAGCCAGTCATATACTCTGAAACCTTCTTCAGCCAGTCATCTACTTCCCACTGGGATCTTCTTCAGCCAGTCATGTACTGTGGGTCCTTCTTTAGCCAGTCATATAATCTGAGACATTCTTCAGCCAGTCATATACTCTTGGATCTTCTTCAGCCAGTCATATACTCTGAGACCTTCTTCAGCCAGTAATATACTCTCACTGGGATCTTCTTCAGCCAGTTATGTACTCTGGTTCCTTCTTTAGCCAGTCATTGGGACCTTGTTCAGCCAGTCATATACTCCGAGACCTTCTTCAGCCAGTCATATAATCTAACTGGGATCTTCTTCAGCCAGTCATATACTCTGGGACCTTCTTAACCCAGTCATATACTCTGAGACCTTCTTCAGCCAGGCATATACTCTCACTGGGATCTTCTTCAGCCAGTCATATACTCTGGGATTTATACTTGACGGATTAGACTAATTCCATCCCCAAGAGGAAATCAAGTCCGTTATCCATCAGTTACTATACGAGGAATGCCTTCCTGAGGCAATGATCGTCTTGGCGTCGCGACCAGTGGCCACTGAGAAACTAAGGTCTCATGCTGGAACCTCTGGTACTTCTGCTGGTGGTGCTTCCACTCCTGGTACTTCTTCTGCCAGTACTGCTGCTCTTGTTTCTTCTGTTTCTTCTGCTGTTCCTCGATTCAGTCCACATAGCTCCATTACATGTCCTGCACCTACTTCTTTGGCGCACCCATCTAGTAGATACCACTTGGACTCAGTGGTTGGTAGTTGGTCAAAAGAGGAGTCATGTGCAACACATTACAAGTACACAAAGGTACCAGGTCCTACATCTCCAACTGTTATATGCGTTATATTTGTTGTCTTACTCTTTGTCTACACATTGTATGTCGCACATTGAAAGTGCATCATGTTGCAACAACACGCTTTTCTGCACACAATGTGTAATGTGATTTTTTAATTTTGTTGTTGTTGTGATATGATTTATGTGTTTTATGTGTGTGTTGTGTGTCGGGCAATATAGCCATACCTCCTCGTGGTGCTCGATGTTAACAAGAGACGCTATATAGTTCCTTGGCAAAATGGCTATAAGTTATTGAATTATGTTCATTCTCAATAAGCCAAATCCATTATACAGTGTGTCATATATATATAAATAATAATAGTAACATTGTGATATATATATATATATAAATAGTCACATTGTGTCAAATAATATGTATGTAAACAATATACTCAGGATTATAAATAATGTTCTTATGGTATGGAGACAGTGCACCTAAAATGTCTCTTGGAGTATGATGCTCACTGGGTTGCTATCCTGGAGGAGGCAGCTTTGTATCTCAGGTCCGTGTTCAACTGGGATCTGTTGTATTGATAAATAAGCATAATAATATTCATAGTTGTATTCAGCATGTTAAAGGGGTTTTTTTTGTTTGTTTTTTGTTTTTTTATCATTATTATCATTATGTGTCTTGACCAGAGTATTATATTAAAAAAATTATTAAAAAATGCATTTAACATCATAAACAATGTTTTATGTTGATGAACAAGCATAATTATATTCATATGCTATGGTCAGAATGTGGTCACAAGCATTTGACCACATTGTCTCAAGTAATAGAAACATATTTATGTAAAAAAACGTTACAAACGTTAGAAGCAATATTATGTTTATAAATACACAATCATATTCATTGGATGTGGTCACAACATCCTAACCACATTGTTTGAAATACAACAAAAAATATTTAGCCAAAAATTATATATAATCAATGTTCTTATTGATTAAATCCATAATCATATTCATACTTTGTGGTCAGTGTATGTTTTTCACAAAAAATTACCACATGTTTATCAACAATAATTCTATCCCATAATATATGGTTGCTAGGTACTATTGCATTCCAGATTTTATATTAATTATTAATTATATTAACATGTGAGAACTAATAGAACATATACAGTGTACATGTGAGAACCAATAGAACATATACAGTGCACATGTGAGAACTAATAGAACATATACAGTGCACATGTGAGAACTAATAGAACATATACAGTGCACATGTGAGAACTAATAGAACATATACAGTGTACATGTGAGAACCAATAGAACATATACAGTGCACATGTGAGAACTAATAGAACATATACAGTGCACATGTGAGAACTAATAGAACATATACAGTGCACATGTGAGAACTAATAGAACATATACAGTGTACATGTGAGAACTAATAGAACATATACAGTGTACATGTGAGAACCAATAGAACATATACAGTGCACATGTGAGAACTAATAGAACATATACAGTGTACATGTGAGAACTAATAGAACATATACAGTGCACATGTGAGAACTAATAGAACATATACAGTGTACATGTGAGAACTAATAGAACATATACAGTGTACATGTGAGAACCAATAGAACATATACAGTGCACATGTGAGAACTAATAGAACATATACAGTGTACATGTGAGAACCAATAGAACATATACAGTGTACATGTGAGAACCAATCTATACACCTTAGCATGGTTATACACCTAGCATGGTTATACACCTAGCATAGTTATATACCTAGCATGGTTATATACCTAGCATGGTCATACACCTAGCATGGTTATACACCTAGCATAGTTATACACCTAGCATGGTTATACACCTAGCATGGTTATACACCTAGCATGTTTATACACCTAGTATGGTTATATACCTAGAATGGTTATACACCTAGCATGGTTATATACCTAGCATGGTTATACACCTAGCATGGTTATACACCTAGCATGGTTATACACCTAGCATGGTTATACACCTAGCATGGTTATACACCTAGCATAGTTATACACCTAGCATGCTTATATACCTATCATGGTATTACACCTAGCATGGTTATATACCTAGCATGGTTATACACCTAGCATGGCTATACACCAAGCATGGTTATACACCTAGCATGGTATTACACCTATCATGGTATTACACCTAGCATGGTTATATACCTAGCATGGTTATACACCTAGCATGGTTATATACCTAGCATGGTTATACACCTAGCATGGTTATACACCTAGCATGGTTATACACCTAGCATGGTTATACACCTAGCATGGTTATACACCTAGCATGGTTATACACCTAGCATGGTTATACACCTAGCATGGCTATACACCTAGCATGGCTATACACCTAGCATGGCTATACACCTAGCATGGTTATACACCTAGCATAGTTATACACCTAGCATGGTTATATACCTAGCATGGTCATATACCTAGCATGGTTATACACCTAGCATGGTTATATACCTAGAATGGTTATACACCTAGCATGGTTATATACCTAGAATGGTTATATACCTAGCATGATTATACACCTAGCATGATTATACACCTAGCATGGTTATACACCTAGAATGGTTATACACCTAGCATGGTTATATACCTTGAATGGTTATACACCTAGCATGGTTATACACCTAGCATGGTTATACACCTAGCATAGTTATACACCTAGCATGGTTATATACCTATCATGGTATTACACCTAGCATGGCTATACACCTAGCATGGTTATACACCTAGCATGGTTATACACCTAGCATGGTTATACACCTCGCATGGTATTACACCTATAATCATGGTATTACACCTAGCATGGTTATACACCTAGCATGGTTATATACCTAGCATGGTTATACACCTAGCATGTTTATATACCTAGCATGGTTATACACCTAGCATGGTTATACACCTAGCATAGTTATACACCTAGCATGGTTATATACCTATCATGGTATTACACCTAGCATGGTTATATACCTAGCATGGTTATACACCTAGCATGGCTATACACCAAGCATGGTTATACACCTAGCATGGTATTACACCTATCATGGTATTACACCTAGCATGGTTATATACCTAGCATGGTTATACACCTAGCATGGTATTACACCTATCATGGTATTACACCTAGCATGGTTATACACCTAGCATGGTTATACACCTAGCATGGTTATATACCTAGCATGGTTATACACCTAGCATGGTTATACACCTAGCATGGTTATACACCTAGCATGGTTATACACCTAGCATGGTTATACACCTAGCATGGCTATACACCTAGCATGGCTATACACCTAGCATAGTTATACACCTAGCATGGTTATACACCTAGCATAGTTATATACTTAGCATGGTTATATACCTAGCATGGTTATACACCTAGCATGGATATACACCTAGCATGGTTATACACCTAGCATGGTTATACACCTAGCATAGTTATATACTTAGCATGGTTATATACCTAGCATGGTTATACACCTAGCATGGATATACACCTAGCATGGCTATACACCTAGCATGGCTATACACCTAGCATGGTTATATACCTAGCATGGTTATACACCTAGCATGGTTATACACCTAGCATGGTTATACACCTAGCATAGTTATATACCTAGCATAGTTATACACCTAGCATGGTTATACACCTAGCATGGTTATACACCTAGCATGTTTATACACCTAGTATGGTTATATACCTAGAATGGTTATACACCTAGCATGGTTATACACCTAGCATGGTTATACACCTAACATGTATATATACCTAGCATGGTTATACACCTAGCATGGTTATACATCTAGCATGGTTATACACCTAGCATGGTTATACACCTATAGCATGGTTATATACCTAGCATGATTATACACCTAGCATGGTTATACACCTAGCATGGTTATACACCTAGCATGGCTATACACCTAGCATGGCTATACACTTAGCATGGTTATATACCTAGCATGGTTATACACCTAGCATGGTTATACACCTAGCATGGTTATACACCTAGCATAGTTATATACCTAGCATGGTTATATACCTAGCATGGTCATACACCTAGCATGGTTATACACCTAGCATGGTTATATACCTAAAATGGTTATACACCTAGCATAGTTATACACCTAGCATGGTTATACACCTAGCATGGTTATACACCTAGCATGTTTATATACCTAGCATGGTTATACACCTAGCATGGTTATACACCTAGCATAGTTATACACCTAGCATGGTTATATACCTATCATGGTATTACACCTAGCATGGTTATATACCTAGCATGGTTATACACCTAGCATGGCTATACACCAAGCATGGTTATACACCTAGCATGGTATTACACCTATCATGGTATTACACCTAGCATGGTTATATACCTAGCATGGTTATACACCTAGCATGGTATTACACCTATCATGGTATTACACCTAGCATGGTTATACACCTAGCATGGTTATACACCTAGCATGGTTATATACCTAGCATGGTTATACACCTAGCATGGTTATACACCTAGCATGGTTATACACCTAGCATGGTTATACACCTAGCATGGTTATACACCTAGCATGGCTATACACCTAGCATGGCTATACACCTAGCATAGTTATACACCTAGCATGGTTATACACCTAGCATAGTTATATACTTAGCATGGTTATATACCTAGCATGGTTATACACCTAGCATGGATATACACCTAGCATGGCTATACACCTAGCATGGCTATACACCTAGCATGGTTATACACCTAGCATGGTTATACACCTAGCATGGTTATACACCTAGCATAGTTATATACTTAGCATGGTTATATACCTAGCATGGTTATACACCTAGCATGGATATACACCTAGCATGGCTATACACCTAGCATGGCTATACACCTAGCATGGTTATATACCTAGCATGGTTATACACCTAGCATGGTTATACACCTAGCATGGTTATACACCTAGCATAGTTATATACCTAGCATAGTTATACACCTAGCATGGTTATACACCTAGCATGGTTATACACCTAGCATGTTTATACACCTAGTATGGTTATATACCTAGAATGGTTATACACCTAGCATGGTTATACACCTAGCATGGTTATACACCTAACATGTATATATACCTAGCATGGTTATACACCTAGCATGGTTATACATCTAGCATGGTTATACACCTAGCATGGTTATACACCTATAGCATGGTTATATACCTAGCATGATTATACACCTAGCATGGTTATACACCTAGCATGGTTATACACCTAGCATGGCTATACACCTAGCATGGCTATACACTTAGCATGGTTATATACCTAGCATGGTTATACACCTAGCATGGTTATACACCTAGCATGGTTATACACCTAGCATAGTTATATACCTAGCATGGTTATATACCTAGCATGGTCATACACCTAGCATGGTTATACACCTAGCATGGTTATATACCTAAAATGGTTATACACCTAGCATAGTTATACACCTAGCATGGTTATACACCTAGCATGGTTATACACCTAGCATGTTTATACACCTAGTATGGTTATATACCTAGCATGGTTATATACCTAGCATGGTTATACACCTAGCATGGTTATACACCTAGCATGGTTATACACCTAGCATGGTTATACACCTAGCATGGCTATACACCTAGCATGGCTATACACCTAGCATGGTTATACACCTAGCATGGTTATACACCTAGCATAGTTATATACCTAGCATGGTTATATACCTAGCATGGTTATATACCTAGCATGGTCATACACCTAGCATGGTTATACACCTAGCATGGTATTACACCTATCACGGTATTACACCTAGCATGGTTATATACCTAGCATGGTTATACACCTAGCATGGTTATATACCTAGCATGGTTATACACCTAGCATGGTTATACACCTAGCATGGTTATACACCTAGCATGGCTATACATCTAGCATGGCTATACACCTAGCATGGTTATACACCTAGCATGGTTATACACCTAGCATAGTTATATACCTAGCATGGTTATATACCTAGCATGGTTATACACCTAGCATGGTTATATACCTAGCATGGTTATACACCTAGCATGGTTATACACCTAGCATGGTTATACACCTAGCATGGTTATACACCTAGCATGGCTATACACCTAGCATGGCTATACATCTAGCATGGTTATACACCTAGCATGGTTATACACCTAGCATAGTTATATACCTAGCATGGTTATATACCTAGCATGGTCATACACCTAGCATGGTTATACACCTAGCATGGTTATATACCTAGCATGGTTATACACCTATGTAGCATAGTTATACACCTACCATGGTTATACACCTAGCATGGATATACACCTAGCATGGCTATACACCTAGCATGGCTATACACCTAGCATGGTTATATACCTAGCATGGTTATACACCTAGCATGGTTATACACCTAGCATAGTTATATACCTAGCATAGTTATACACCTAGCATGGTTATACACCTAGCATGGTTATACACCTAGCATGTTTATACACCTAGTATGGTTATATACCTAGAATGGTTATACACCTATCATGGTTATACACCTAGCATGGTTATACACCTAACATGTATATATACCTAGCATAGTTATACACCTAGCATGGTTATACACCTAGCATGGTTATACACCTAGCATGTTTATACACCTAGTATTGTTATATACTTAGCATGGTTATACACCTAGCATAGTTATATACCTAGCATAGTTATACACCTAGCATGGTTATACACCTAGCATGGTTATACACCTAGCATGTTTATACACCTAGTATGGTTATATACCTAGAATGGTTATACACCTAGCATGGTTATACACCTAGCATGGTTATACACCTAACATGTATATATACCTAGCATGGTTATACACCTAGCATGGTTATACATCTAGCATGGTTATACACCTAGCATGGTTATACACCTATAGCATGGTTATATACCTAGCATGATTATACACCTAGCATGGTTATACACCTAGCATGGTTATACACCTAGCATGGCTATACACCAAGCATGGCTATACACTTAGCATGGTTATATACCTAGCATTGTTATACACCTGGCATGGTTATACACCTAGCATGGTTATACACCTAGCATAGTTATATACCTAGCATGGTTATATACCTAGCATGGTTATACACCTAGCATGGTTATACACCTAGCATAGTTATATACCTAGCATGGTTATACACCTAGCATGGTTATATACCTAGCATGGTTATACACCTAGCATGGTTATACACCTAGCATGGTTATACACCTAGCATGGCTATACATCTAGCATGGCTATACACCTAGCATGGTTATACACCTAGCATGGTTATACACCTAGCATAGTTATATACCTAGCATGGTTATATACCTAGCATGGTTATACACCTAGCATGGTTATATACCTAGCATGGTTATACACCTAGCATGGTTATACACCTAGCATGGTTATACACCTAGCATGGTTATACACCTAGCATGGCTATACACCTAGCATGGCTATACATCTAGCATGGTTATACACCTAGCATGGTTATACACCTAGCATAGTTATATACCTAGCATGGTTATATACCTAGCATGGTCATACACCTAGCATGGTTATACACCTAGCATGGTTATATACCTAGCATGGTTATACACCTATGTAGCATAGTTATACACCTACCATGGTTATACACCTAGCATGGATATACACCTAGCATGGCTATACACCTAGCATGGCTATACACCTAGCATGGTTATATACCTAGCATGGTTATACACCTAGCATGGTTATACACCTAGCATAGTTATATACCTAGCATAGTTATACACCTAGCATGGTTATACACCTAGCATGGTTATACACCTAGCATGTTTATACACCTAGTATGGTTATATACCTAGAATGGTTATACACCTATCATGGTTATACACCTAGCATGGTTATACACCTAACATGTATATATACCTAGCATAGTTATACACCTAGCATGGTTATACACCTAGCATGGTTATACACCTAGCATGTTTATACACCTAGTATTGTTATATACTTAGCATGGTTATACACCTAGCATAGTTATATACCTAGCATAGTTATACACCTAGCATGGTTATACACCTAGCATGGTTATACACCTAGCATGTTTATACACCTAGTATGGTTATATACCTAGAATGGTTATACACCTAGCATGGTTATACACCTAGCATGGTTATACACCTAACATGTATATATACCTAGCATGGTTATACACCTAGCATGGTTATACATCTAGCATGGTTATACACCTAGCATGGTTATACACCTATAGCATGGTTATATACCTAGCATGATTATACACCTAGCATGGTTATACACCTAGCATGGTTATACACCTAGCATGGCTATACACCAAGCATGGCTATACACTTAGCATGGTTATATACCTAGCATTGTTATACACCTAGCATGGTTATACACCTAGCATGGTTATACACCTAGCATAGTTATATACCTAGCATGGTTATATACCTAGCATGGTCATACACCTTGCATGGTTATACACCTAGCATGGTTATATACCTAGCATGGTTATACACCTAGCATGGTTATACACCTAGCATGGTTATACACCTAGCATGGTTATACACCTAGCATGTTTATACACCTAGTATGGTTATATACCTAGAATGGTTATACACCTAGCATGGTTATACACCTAGCATGGTTATACACCTAGCATGGTTATACACCTAGCATGGTTATACACCTAGCATGGTTATACACCTAGCATGGTTATACACCTGGCATAGTTATACACCTAGCATGGTTATATGTACCTATCATGGTATTACACCTAGCATGGTTATATACCTAGCATGGTTATACACCTAGCATGGTATTACACCTATCACGGTATTACACCTAGCATGGTTATATACCTAGCATGGTTATACACCTAGCATGGTTATATACCTAGCATGGTTATACACCTAGCATGGTTATACACCTAGCATGGTTATACACCTAGCATGGCTATACATCTAGCATGGCTATACACCTAGCATGGTTATACACCTAGCATGGTTATATACCTAGCATGGTTATACACCTAGCATGGTTATACACCTAGAATGGTTATACACCTAGCATGGTTATACACCTAGCATGGTTATACACCTAGCATGGTTATACACCTAGCATGGTTATGCACCTAGCATGGTTATATACCTATCATGGTATTACACCTAGCATGGCTATACACCTAGCATGGTTATACACCTAGCATGGTTATACACCTAGCATGGTTATACACCTCGCATGGTATTACACCTATCATGGTATTACACCTAGCATGGTTATACACCTAGCATGGTTATATACCTAGCATGGTTATACACCTAGCATGTTTATATACCTAGCATGGTTATACACCTAGCATGGTTATACACCTAGCATGGTTATACACCTAGCATGGTTATACACCTAGCATGGTTATATACCTATCATGGTATTACACCTAGCATGGCTATACACCTAGCATGGCTATACACTTAGTATGGTTATATACCTAGCATGGTTATATACCCAAGGTTATACACCTAGCATGGTTATACACCTAGCATGGTTATACACCTAGCATGGTTATACACCTATGTAGCATGGTTATACACCTAGCATGGTTATACACCTATTTTAATATAGAATATAATGCTGATTAGATTAGATACACCTAGCTCATCCTCTTCCAAGTCATGGAACATCCCCTTCCAAGTCATGGAACATCCTCTTCCAAGTCATGGAACATCCTCTTCCAAGTCATGGAACATCCTCTTCCAAGTCATGGAACATCCTCTTCCAAGTCATGGAACATCCTCTTCCAAGTCATGGAATATCCTCTTCCAAGTCATGGAACATCCTCTCTATGTACAGGTATGCCAACAGAGTGAGTATGCATATATCAGGTATGCCAACAGAGTGAGTATGCATACATCAGGTATGCCAACAGAGTGAGTATGCATACATCAGGTATGCCAACAGAGTGAGTATGCATACATCAGGTATGCCAACAGAGTGAGTATGCATACATCAGGTATGCCAACAGAGTGAGTATGCATACATCAGGTATGCCACAGAGTGTGTATGCATACATCAGGTATGCCAACAGAGTGAGTATGCATACATCAGGTATGCCACAGAGTGAGTATGCTTACATCAGGTATGCCAACAGAGTGAGTATGCATACATCAGGTATGCCAACAGAGTGAGTATGCTTACATCAGGTATGCCAACAGAGTGAGTATGCTTACATCAGGTATGCCAACAGAGTGAGTATGCATACATCAGGTATGCCAACAGAGTGAGTATGCATACATCAGGTATGCCAACAGAGTGAGTATGCATACATCAGGTATGCCAACAGAGTGAGTATGCTTACATCAGGTATGCCAACAGAGTGAGTATGCATACATCAGGTATGCCAACAGAGTGAGTATGCTTACATCAGGTATGCCACAGAGTGAGTATGCATACATCAGGTATGCCAACAGAGTGAGTATGCATACATCAGGTATGCCAACAGAGTGAGTATGCATACATCAGGTATGTCAGGCTAGAATACTAGCAACAGCACAGGTGCACTCCATCCCTCAAGCATGATCATCAATGTTTGAAACTAGACTCCTGGTTTCTGTTTATAACTGGACTCTTGAGCAGCAGGGCAATGCTAAGATCCAAGCATCATGGTCAGATGACAGGAGGGTAATCAAAGGTCTTGTTGCAGTATCAACAGATGGCGACTCCTTACCTTAGCTGCTCTACACAGGTGTTATGACATCAATGTTTGGTGATCCTTTACCGCAGCTCTTCTACATGTGGCATCAATGGTTGGTGACCCTTTACCTTAGCTCCTCTGGGCAGCATTAATGTTTGATGACCCCTTAACTTGCTCCTCTACAAGTGCAGGTTAGCCTATAGCCTGACCATAGTAGCCTGACCATAGTAGTGCAGGTTATAGCCTGTGCTTCCTATAGCCTGACCATACTACTGCAGGTTATAGCCTGTGCTTCCTATATCCTGACCATAGTAGTGCAGGTTATAGCATGTGCTTCCTATAGCCTGACCATACTACTGCAGGTTATACATATCCCTAGCCCTAGCCCTAGTCATAGTGAATAGCTATAATCTTGCTAGCTGTCATAACTATAGCCACACTAGCTACCACAACTAGTTAGGCTGTTAGTTTTCATTATAATATAATAGAAATTATTGTTTTTAACACTCATGGATGGATTAGGTAAGATATAGCATGGATTAGGTAAGGTACAGTATGGACTATGTAAGGTGTAGCATGGACTAGGTAAGGTGTAGCATGGACTAGGTAAGGTACAGTATGGACTATGTAAGGTGTAGCATGGACTAGGTAAGGTGTGGTTGTTTCAATAAAAAGATTGTGTAGACATTTAGGCACACACCCCAAAATGTTCTTAATCATAAAAGTCCATAGCTAAGCTACATCCACGGCAATTGGATAGAGGCAATTGGATAGAGGCGGGGGAAATGCACTATATCAATCTGCACGTGCTAGTCAAGCTTATACGCTCATAGAGCTCAGGAAGCTACGTCATTTCTACTGCTATTCAGACACTTCTATTCTTCTTCGCCTCTACACTTCTCTTATCCATTCTCATCTGGAGTACTGTTCTTTCCTCTGGGACTCAATCATCCCATCTTTCATCTCAGAATACAATACTTTGCCTGTAAATTATGCAGTGTACATTTGCCCTGGGACTACGCTTCTCTTCTCACTAAGCCATCTCTATCATCTCGCCGCCATAATAACAAAGATTATCCTTTTAGCCTCCCACCATGCCTTGGGCCTCCTATCCTTCCCCCTGTAATCGGCTGCTAATCACATACAGAACTCGGGCCCAGAGGAAGCAATAAATTGATTGCAAAGACCCACATTATGACCACACCCACAGTAACTGCAATACAGCATTGTCATATAATTATAGTGATTGATAAAATGTTCAGTTAACTAGTGTAGCTCCTACTATGGTCCACTACAGAAAAGTACCTTTGATATGATGCTCAGAATCTGAGAGGAAATCATTGGCCACCTCTTGTAGATCTAAAGAATCTGTGCATTCCTTATGCACATGAAGGATCAATAGATTTGTTAAGACTCTCCTCCTTCATAGTAGTTCTAAGATAAGTTTTCACTCGACGGAGTGCACGGAATGACCTTTCTGATGTGGCATTAGTTGCAGGCATCACCATAATCAATTGTAGTACCCTGACTACTTGCCTTAAAAGGTCCCTTTAGCAATTGAATATGCCTTGAAATGATCCCTGATATCAAAAATTGTAGTTGCTGAGGTAGCCATGTTGTTCTTTTGCTGAAATTCAATACCAAAAGTTATAAGTTGATCATCTGGATTAAAATCATCCTTGCAGAAGTCACACACAACTTTAAATTCTTCCTCAAAATCTGCTGCATAACTGGCCCTTGATAAGATACTGTTCCAACTTGCTATAACTTGGTTGATCAAAGCGGTTCGCAATACAGTTATTAGTATTATACAGTTTCATAATAAAGCAGTTTCATGAAATTGGTGATTATTTCCACCTTCATATTTCCACCTTCATCTAACCTTGCTGGCCTTTTTCACCGGCATGGTAACTGGTGGTCCAATATCTGCAGATTCAGCAAAATTCAAAACTTTGGTCCAAAACAGGTTTCTGGGTTGCGTGTATATATGCTGCAGTATAGCTTTGCAAGTTGCTGGCTCAGCAGCAGATGTTGTTTTCTTCTGAATTGTTGAACATAAATTGTCAGAGTTATGCAAGACCATTTCCCCAGGAGAATTAGCAAATAAAAATTCAAATGTTTGCATCTGAGCACATACCCCATTAATTGTGCTTTGGTCTCTGTATCCTTAATTAACAACATCTACAGCCTCTTCCCATGTTTGCAAAAGAACTTCAAAGTTACGGCTAAAGCATCAGCTCGCACAATCCATCTGGTTGGACAGAGTAATCTCATTCCTGCCGAGTGAGAATCATGGATTAAGTCATGGTGTCTTTTTAATTCTCTAAACATCTCTTCCTTATGTGGGGAGAATTTTATAAGTTTAGTGACTTCATGGGTTACATCCCAAGGCATTTTTAATGGGTTTAGATACTTTTATGGCATCATTCACTGCAGGATTTATAGAGAGCCATAACAATGAGTATAGAGTGCCCGGGTCTCTTTATCCATTATCAACTTGGCCAGCCCAGATCTAACTCCACTCATTATACTGGCTCCCTCATAGCATTGTCCACGGACTTAGGAGAAAGGAATGTTGAGTCTACAGAGAGAATCTTCCATAACTTTTTTTTAATGTCATAGAGTCAATTGATGGACCTTAATAAAGTTCAAGGAACTCTTCAAATATGTTGAAATCATCCATTACTGACCGAAAACCTAAAGTTGCTTGCACATGATTAGAAACATCAGTCATTTCATTCCATCATTATGGAGATGACTGAAGGGAGCTAGCAATTCCCCTCAACATAAGCTCAGCCATCACTATCAAGATTTCATTTTGGATGTCATGGGGATGGATATTTATTAGTTTTCTTCTTCAGCCAGTCAGATACTCTGGGATCTTCCTCAGCCAGTCAAACACTCTCACTGGGATATTTTTTCAGCCAGTCATATACTACGGGACTTCTTCAGCCAGTCATAAACTCTTTGGACCTTCTTCAGCCAGTCAGTCATATACTCTGAGACCTTCTTCAGCCAGTCATATACTCTAACTGGGATCTTCCTCAGCCAGTCATATACTCTCACTGAGATTTTATTCAGCCAGTCATATACTCTGGGACCTTCTTCAGCCAGTCATATACTCTGAGACCTTCTTCAACCAGTCATATACTCTGAGACCTTCTTCAGCCAGTCATATACTCTCACTGAGGTCTTCTTCAGCCAGTCATATACCCTCACTGAGATCTTCTTCAGCCAGTCATATACTCTGGCACATTCTTCAGCCAGTCATATACTCTGGGAACTTCTTCAGCAAGTCAGATACTCTGGGATCTTCTTCAGCCAGTCAAACACCCTCACTGGGATCTTCTTCAGCCAGTCATAAACTCTGGACCTTCTTCAGCCAGTCATATACTCTGAGACCTTCTTCAGCCAGTCATATACTCTCACGGGGATCTTCCTAAGCCAGTGATATACTCTCACTGGGATTTTATTCAGCCAGTCATATACTCTGGGACCTTCTTTAGCCAGTCATATACTCTGGGACCTTCTTCAGCCAGTCATATACTCTGAGACCTTCTTCAGCCAGTCATATACTCTGAGACCTTCTTCAGCCAGTCATATGCTCTCACTGGGATCTTCTTCAGCCAGTCATATACTAGGGGACTTCTTCAGCCAGTCATAAACTCTGGACCTTCTTCAGCCAGTCATATACTCTGAGACCTTCTTCAGCCAGTCATATACTCTCACGGGGATCTTCCTCAGCCAGTCATATACTCTCACTGGGATTTTATTCAGCCAGTCATATACTCTGGGACCTTCTTCAGCCAGTCATATACTCTGGGACCTTCTTCAGCCAGTCATATACTCTAAGACCTTCTTCAGCCAGTCATATACTCTCACTGAGGTCTTCTTCAGCCAGTCATATACCCTCACTGAGATCTTCTTCAGCCAGTCATATACTCTGGCACATTCTTCAGCCAGTCATATACTCTGGGAACTTCTTCAGCCAGTCAGATACTCTGGGATCTTCTTCAGCCAGTCAAACACCCTCACTGGGATCTTCTTCAGCCAGTCATATGCTAGGGGACTTCTTCAGCCAGTCATAAACTCTGGACCTTCTTCAGCCAGTCATATACTCCGAGACCTTCTTCAGCCAGTCATATACTCTCACTGGGATCTTCCTAAGCCAGTGATATACTCTCACTGGGATTTTATTCAGCCAGTCATATACTCTGGGACCTTCTTCAGCCAGTCATATACTCTGAGACCTTCTTCAGCCAGTCATATACTCTGAGACCTTCTTCAGCCAGTCATATACTCTGTGACCTTCTTCAGCCAGTCATATGCACTCACTGGGATCTTCTTCTGCCAGTCATATACTGTTGGATCTTCTTCAGCCAGTCATATACTCTTGAGTTCTTCTTCAGCCAGTCATCTACTCTGAGACGTTCTTCAGCCAGTCATATACTCTCACTGGGACCTTCTTCAGCCAGTCATATACTCTGAAACCTTCTTCAGCCAGTCATCTACTTCCCACTGGGATCTTCTTCAGCCAGTCATGTACTGTGGGTCCTTCTTTAGCCAGTCATATAATCTGAGACATTCTTCAGCCAGTCATATACTCTTGGATCTTCTTCAGCCAGTCATATACTCTGAGACCTTCTTCAGCCAGTAATATACTCTCACTGGGATCTTCTTCAGCCAGTTATGTACTCTGGTTCCTTCTTTAGCCAGTCATTGGGACCTTGTTCAGCCAGTCATATACTCCGAGACCTTCTTCAGCCAGTCATATAATCTCACTGGGATCTTCTTCAGCCAGTCATATACTCTGGGACCTTCTTCAGCCAGTCATATACTCTGAGACCTTCTTCAGCCAGTCATATACTCTGGGATTTATACTTGACGGATTAGACTAATTCCATCCCCAAGAGGAAATCAAGTCCGTTATCCATCAGTTACTATACGAGGAATGCCTTCCTGAGGCAATGATCGTCTTGGCGTCGCGACCAGTGGCCACTGAGAAACTAAGGTCTCATGCTGGAACCTCTGGTACTTCTGCTGGTGGTGCTTCCACTCCTGGTACTTCTGCTGCCAGTACTGCTGCTCTTGTTTCTTCTGTTTCTTCTGCTGTTCCTCGATTCAGTCCACATAGCTCCATTACATGTCCTGCACCTACTTCTTTGGCGCACCCATCTAGTAGATACTACTTGGACTCAGTGGTTGGTATATAGTTGGTCAAAAGAGGAGTCATGTGCAACACATTACACGTACACAAAGGTACCAGGTCCTACATCTCCAACTGTTATATGCGTTATATTTGTTGTCTTACTCTTTGTCTACACATTGTATGTCGCACATTGAAAGTGCATCATGTTGCAGCAACATGCTTTTCTGCACACAATGTGTAATGTGATTTTTTAATTTTGTTGTTGTTGTGATATGATTTATGTGTTTTATGTGTGTGTTGTGTGTCGGGCAATATAGCCATACCTCCTCGTGGTGCTCGATGGTAACAAGAGACGCTAGTTCCTTGGCAAAATGGCTATAAGTTATTGAATTATGTTCATTCTCAATAAGCCAAATCCATTATACAGTGTGTCATATATATATAAAAATAGTCACATTGTGTCAAATAATAGCAAAGAATATGTATGTAAACAATATACTCAGGATTATAAGCAATGTTCTTATGGTATGGAGACAGTGCACCTAAAATGTCTCTTGGAGTATGATGCTCACTGGGTTGCTATATATCCTGGAGGAGGCAGCTTTGTATCTCAGGTCCCTGTTCAACTGGGACCTGTTGTATTGATAAATAAGCATAATAATATTCATAGTTGTATTCAGCATGTGGTCACATAATCTTGACCAGAGTATTATATTAAAAAATTATAAAAAAATGCATTTATCATCATAAACAATGTTTTATGTTGATAAACAAGCATAATCATATTCATATGCTATGGTCAGAATGTGGTCACAAACATTTGACCACGTTGTTTCAAGTAATAGAAACATATTTATGTAAAAAACGTTAGAAACGTTAGAAGCAATATTATGTTTATAAATACACAATCATATTCATTGGATGTGGTCAGCATGTGGTCACAACATCCTAACCACATTGTTTGAAGAAGAAGAAAAAACATTCAGGCAAAAATTATATTGAGCATCATAATCAATGTTCTTATATTGATTAAATCCATAACCATATTCATATGTTGTGGTCAGTGTGTGTTTTTCACAAAAATTACCACGTTTATCAACAATAATGCTATCCCATAATATATGGTTGCTAGGTACTATTGCATTCCTGATTTTATATTAATTTTTAACTGTAGCTGTGTCTATTTCCAACAATTCTCCTCTCTTAAGTAACTTATAATTGAATTCACCACATTGTGGTTTGTAACTATGGCAACAGTTGGTAACCACAATGTTGGTTATAACAAGGGCTATTGGATACAATATGGTTGCTATGGACTTTGCTATGGACTTTAGTCAACCCTTGTTGAGATAAAAGGGCATACGTTCAACCATGTCATTTTTCTTTCTTTCCCAAAATAAAGTCAACGGGGAGAGGGTTAAAAATAGAGAACAAAAGAAGATTGTCACCCAATATGCAGCAGCGAAGCACATGTATGGAAGTTTTACTGCAGCATAGTCAAGACTGAAGAAGAAATACAGCGTATAATGTGGCCTGCAGATCGCAAGATATCTTGCATGAGGTCCACTGTGCATTTGTATATCAACAACGTCTGCTCTGTGACAACTTAGTAGAGGGAAGAGCTGGTAAGCTTGTCTTTGATGACTACTCTCACACCTTCTGACATGACTGCTGTGGGCTATGTCATCACCACTGCTTCCCACCCTGTCACACTCCTATCTATGAATAGTTGTCTCTTACATAATGCAGCACTACTGAGAGAAGTTAGCTAAACTCTATACAAACATTGGATTTCAGTAATAACAATATTCGTGACGAAGGTGCACTGGCTCTGGCAGGTGCACTAAGGCAAACTCAGTGTGTTTTGGTAGTTGTCGGAAATTACCATGCACACATGGTTAAACACTGGTCTCCTCCTCGCCAAATTCTTTATTCGCTTCTCTCCAACTCCTTGTAGAAATTTTAACATTACCAAACAGATTGGCTTGCCTTGGTGGAGGTGACATTTGTGAGACGGTGATGAAGCCAAGAACTGGCCTCTAGTTCCTTCTTCGTCAACTCCAAACATGACGCTCGAATGCCAGCTACGTAATCAGCAGTGAATTGGAGGGAGCAAGGCTTGCCTCTCCACTTGCTGCAACCACAGGTTTTCATGACAAAACTGTCGACATGATCATCAGTATCGGTTGTTGACATTTCAATTTCGAGGCTTGATGTAGAAGGCAAATGAGTTAAAGGGGGTCCACTATATACCCCAAAAAAACAAACAAAAAAAAACCCCACAACTTCTCTCTTCTTCAGAATTTTTATTTGAAATCTTGTATGATGTGTACCTATCTATACACAGACCTACCTTCTGGTGCTGTGCCAACTACCCAGCTACAACTGATCCGGACTTAGTGAACAAGATTTCACGAGGACCGTCATATTTGGAGACTAGTTTACTCAACTTAGCACAGGGGAAATTACAAAGTATGAAACACAATATAACATCATTGAGTTTTTTTTTTAAATAGTGTGATCATGAATTTTAAAAACTATTGCCATTTCTTGGTAGCATTTTCATTGTTTTTTTGTACCTGTTGACATCATACTTACTAAGGGGGGAATAATGTCAAAAAAATACACCTTGACAATACCAATCATATCTTCCACCCACTACCCTCTATCAACATAATTTTTATACCAAAATGTAGCTTAGAAGATAAGCTATTTAATGATGTATTTAACTTTTGTCATATATATATTTTATGCCAAAGTGTCAGCCAGGAAATCCAGTCCACAAATTAAAAACCATTAATAATGCTAAGTGGCTGTTAGGTGGTTTATGGTAAGAGTACATGTAGTAGTTTCACCTAAACCATTTGAATAAGTATGATAATGCACCACAGGAGAGGGGGGGGGGGGGGGGGGAAATCACATACAAACCTCATGCAGATATGCTGGTCTATACCCAACACATTCTCATAACAGTGAAAATAAAATAATTTAGGTTAAAGACCACACAATAAGCATGGAGTTTGGGTGAGAAATCAGGGAGAAATTTGTGGAAATTTTTCTAATCTAATGCGACGCGATTCCTCTTCACACTTGCTGGGTTTCGAATGAAAATAGTGAGTGCAAAAGCTGTCGTAACTGCATCATAGAATCTTCAAATGTTCTGAAACTTGGAATATGACTTCTATATGAGCAGAGACACCATTTAAAATAGTTGTTAAAAAAAGGTGAAAGTTAGCATTTTGACATTATTCCCCCCTTAAAATTAAAAACAGAGAATGTCATCTTGTAGCTCTCATTGAGAGGAAACAGAATCTATATAATTTTTTCTGATTACTCAAAATATGAAGTAGGGAGAACCGTCCTTGGCCAAAAAAAAAAAAAACTTTTTCGGGACAGGCATTTTAAGGACTAGTATATATAGTATTTCAATGGTTGAACTGACCATACCATTAAAAAACACCAAAAGTGGTATACATAATATTATACATACTAGAAAAATCAAGAATAGGGAGGGGAAGTTTGGTCTGTCCTATATAGGCCTCTTCCTAGGGGGATGACCATAATTACTGGTTTGCTTCCCTTGTCGGTCTCCGCGGCCATTGAAACTCACTATTACGTGAAGCGTCTTCTTCGCAAATCGGGAGTACTCAAGTTAGTATAAGTCCAGAATGGAGCATCCAAATCTTCTCAAATTTGGAAGGCAGCATCTTGCATGTACTGTGATCATATTTTGGGGGAAAAACCAAAAAGAAAAAAAATAAATTTGGGGGGGTAGTGGCCCCCCTTAATTAAGGCCTCAGCCACAAGATAATTGTTGTCAAGTTCGATTTCATCATCTGTTTCGCTGTCTGGGTTGGAGTAATCATTGTGTGGACCAGGCATAGGCTCAATTCCCACCACTTCTGCTTTGACATCAAACACAATATCTGATTGAAATCACCATTTTTTTGTAAGCATGATGTTTTATTGTATGCACATGCATTTAGCTCTTCTATGTCTGCATGGTCATCAGGTGTACAGAAAATACTCTTCCAATACTTCCAAGAGGGGTTGCTGGTCTTCATGGCTGAAGTGCAAAAGAGAGCTTACTGCGCAAGCTGCTTCAGAAGAGCTTCTTGTCATCACCACGCTGTCTACTTAGGTTGCTATGAAAACTGAAGGGCAATTCCCACGTGCCTGTATTTTTATTCCGTGCACGCGGTAGCTTCGCTATTTTTTAAGCTTTTTCTCGCTTGAATGGAAGGAAGCGCTTCTTAGCCATGAAACTTTGCACAAAGATAGAGCAATGACCCAAGATGCCCCTGAGGTCATCTATGAATCATAACCTTGGTAGGTCCTAGTGCAAAATCAGTTTTGGGGCGAAGTGGGCCCTTTTCTCAGATTGTATCACATATAGTAGAGAGAGTTCAATTCATGTTGATTATTGTATATACTTTGTCCATTACTTTAAGGGGCTCAAAACCTTCCCTGGTTGGTTTCCAATGCCACACAGAGTTTGGTCTGGTTAGGTCAGAGTTCGTGAGTAACAAGCAGTTGCAAGAAAAACAGACAAAAAAACAAACAACAACAACAACAGCAACAGGTGTTACTACTTAATATAGAGAGAAGTACATTAAAAATGGCATTTTTAGTTTATTGTTAGTGCTATGCACTTCCTGTTTGTGACTGGGCCCTGGCAACAGCTCCCACACCTGCCAGGGTCATGGCGACAGCATCAGCTCTCACGTCCGCCAGTGCAGGCAGCCCTGCCACGGAGAAGAACACTCTATGTGGGGCATAACCAACTAATATAAGAACCACTTTTTAATTAATATATTTCACTTATACAAGCTGGCCAGTATTTGAAAACGAGGTTGATCAGGTGGTCAGACTTACTCATGTGAGTACTTGCTACGAACTGTAGCAGTCTCCCCCAGGGGTGAGAGGAGGAGAGAGTTGAGTCTCTGCACCAGCGGAAGCAGCTCACACACATCATATCCACTGTAATGTTCCAGTGTTGGTGTCTAATACAATAATCACCATGGTAACATTGAGAATGGGTGTTAATCTCCAACTAGTATGATTTGTGTTATTGACACTTTAAAACGACGACCCTAACTTAACAGCAACTAATCGTTCCAACTTGTCTTATTTAAATATAGGAAACTGAGTTATTTTCTTACAACCAGTTAGACAATCTTTAAATCATGTGTACCCTACCACGATGTATCTATGGAGACAACATTCACATCACAAACATTCACGTCACCATCTACATTTTTAAAAGCATACAACAACAGAGGTTTTGCTGAATTAATCCTCTCACCTGCATAAGTGCCAAATGGTGCAAAACGTAATTATGCCACTCAAGTAATTGTAAAAAATTAATCATTGCGCGTGGGCTTTGGTCGGGAAGTTCATAGCTCTAATATGTCACTTCCTTGTGTACAAGCACAGGATGGAGGGAGCTTATACACGGAGCACAGGATGGAGGTATCTTGTTCAGGGAGGAGAGGTGATCTAACAAGTGTAATTTACGCCAACCTTACTCAGTGAAGACATTCACAAGTCAACTACACTGGAGAGTAGAATAAGTTTCTTGACCATCCAACATCTAATGAGATGCTCTAGCCTTCATTAGGAATGATGAGATGCTCTAGCCTTCATAAGGAATGATGAGATGCTCTAGCCTTCATCAGGAATAATGAGATGCTCTAGCCTTCATCAGGAACAATGAGATGCTCTAGCCTTCATCAGAAACAATGAGACACTCTAGCCTTCATCAGAAACAATGAGATGCTCTAGCTTTCATCAGGATGATGAGATGCTCTAGCCTTCATCAGGAATAAAGAGATGCTCTAGCCTTCATCAGGAATAATGAGATGCTCTAGCCTTCATCAGAAAAAATGAGATGCTTTAGCCTTCATCAGGAACAATGAGATGCTCTAGCCTTCACCAGAAAAAATGAGATGCTCTAGCCTTCATCAGGAACAATGAGATGCTCTAGCCTTCATCAGGAATAAAGAGATGCTCTAGCCTTCATCAGGAACAATGAGATGCTCTAGCCTTCATTAGAAAAATGAGATGCTCTAGCCTTCATCAGGAACAATGAGATGCTCTCTAGCCTTCATCAGGAATAAAGAGATGCTCTAGCCTTCATCAGGAACAATGAGATGCTCTAGCCTTCATCAGAAACAATGAGATGCTCTAGCCTTCATCAGGATGATGAGATGCTCTAGCCTTCATCAGGAATAAAGAGATGCTCTAGCCTTCATCAGGAATAATGAGATACTCTAGCCTTCATCAGAAAAAATGAGATGCTATAGCCTTCATCAGGAACAATGAGATGCTCTAGCCTTCACCAGAAAAAATTAGATGCTCTAGCCTTCATCAGGAACAATGAGATGCTCTAGCCTTCATCAGCAATAAAGAGATGCTCTAGCCTTCATCAGGAACAATGAGATGCTCTAGCCTTCATCAGGAATAAAGAGATGCTCTAGCCTTCATCAGGAACAATGAGATGCTCTCTAGCCTTCATCAGGAACAAATGAGACGCTCTAGCCTTCATCAGGAACAAATGAGATGCTCTAGCCTTCATCAGGAACAAATGAGATGCTCTAGCCTTCATCAGGAATAAAGAGATGCTCTAGCCTTCATCAGGAACAAATGAGATGCTCTAGCCTTCATCAGGAATAAAGAGATGCTCTAGCCTTCATCAGGAACAATGAGATGCTCTAGCCTTCATCAGGAACAAATGAGATGCTCTAGCCTTCATCAGGAACAATGAGATGCTCTAGCCTTCATCAGAAACAATGAGATGCTCTAGCCTACATCAGGAATAAAGAGATGCTCTAGCCTTCATCAGGAACAATGAGATGCTCTAGCCTTCATCAGGAACAATGAGATGCTCTAGCCTTCATCAAGAACGATGAGATGCTCTAGCCTTCATCAGGAACAAAGATGCTCTAGCCTTCATCAGGAATGACAAAAGCATTTATAGTGACCTTGCTATTTGTTATTAAATAAGTGGGTGTGGTTTAATGACGTTCATAGGAATGATGAGATGCTCTAGCCTTCATCAGGAAAAATGAGATGCTCGCCTTCATCAGAAACAATGAGTTGCTCTAGCCTTCATCAGGAACAATGAGACGCTCTAGCCTTCATCAGGAATAAAGAGATGCTCTAGCCTTCATCAGGAACAATGAGATGCTCTAGCCTTCATCAGGAATAAAGAGATGCTCTAGCCTTCATCAGGAATAATGCCTTCATCAGGAACAAATGAGATGCTCTAGCCTTCATCAGGAACAATGAGATGCTCTAGCCTTCATCAGGAACAAATGAGATGCTCTAGCCTTCATCAGGAATAAAGAGATGCTCTAGCCTTCATCAGGAACAAATGAGATGCTCTAGCCTTCATCAGGAACAAATGAGATGCTCTAGCCTTCATCAGGAACAAATGAGATGCTCTAGCCTTCATCAGGAACAATGAGATGCTCTAGCCTTCATCAGGAATAAAGAGATGCTCTAGCCTTCATCAGGAACAAATGAGATGCTCTAGCCTTCATCAGGAATAAAGAGATGCTCTAGCCTTCATCAGGAACAATGAGATGCTCTAGCCTTCATCAGGAACAAATGAGATGCTCTAGCCTTCATCAGGAATAAAGCCTTCATCAGGAACAATGAGATGCTCTAGCCTTCATCAGGAACAAATGAGATGCTCTAGCCTTCATCAGAAACAATGAGATGCTCTAGCCTACATCAGGAATAAAGAGATGCTCTAGCCTTCATCAGGAACAATGAGATGCTCTAGCCTTCATCAGGAACAATGAGATGCTCTAGCCTTCATCAAGAACGATGAGATGCTCTAGCCTTCATCAGGAATAAAGAGATGCTCTAGCCTTCATCAGGAACAAAGATGCTCTAGCCTTCATCAGGAATGACGAAAGCATTTATAGTGACCTTGCTATTCGTTATTAAATAAGTGGGTGTGGTTTAATGACGTTCATAGGAATGATGAGATGCTCTAGCCTTCATCAGGAATGAGATGCTCGCCTTCATCAGAAACAATGAGTTGCTCTAGCCTTCATCAGGAACAATGAGACGCTCTAGCCTTCATCAGGAATAAAGAGATGCTCTAGCCTTCATCAGGAACAATGAGATGCTCTAGCCTTCATCAGGAACAATGAGATGCTCTAGCCTTCATCAGGAACAATGAGATGCTCTAGCCTTCATCAGGAATAATGCCTTCATCAGGAACAATGAGATGCTCTAGCCTTCATCAGGAACAAATGAGATGCTCTAGCCTTCATCAGGAACAATGAGATGCTCTAGCCTTCATCAGGAACAAATGAGATGCTCTAGCCTTCATCAGGAATAAAGAGATGCTCTAGCCTTCATCAGGAACAAATGAGATGCTCTAGCCTTCATCAGGAACAAATGAGATGCTCTAGCCTTCATCAGGAACATATGAGATGCTCTAGCCTTCATCAGGAACAATGAGATGCTCAAGCCTTCATCAGGAATAAAGAGATGCTCTAGCCTTCATCAGGAACAAATGAGATGCTCTAGCCTTCATCAGGAATAAAGAGATGCTCTAGCCTTCATCAGGAACAATGAGATGCTCTAGCCTTCATCAGGAACAAATGAGATGCTCTAGCCTTCATCAGGAATAAAGCCTTCATCAGGAACAATGAGATGCTCTAGCCTTCATCAGGAACAAATGAGATGCTCTAGCCTTCATCAGAAACAATGAGATGCTCTAGCCTACATCAGAAATAAAGAGATGCTCTAGCCTTCATCAGGAACAATGAGATGCTCTAGCCTTCATCAGGAACAATGAGATGCTCTAGCCTTCATCAAGAACGATGAGATGCTCTAGCCTTCATCAGGAATAAAGAGATGCTCTAACCTTCATCAGGAACAAAGATGCTCTAGCCTTCATCAGGAATGACGAAAGCATTTATAGTGACCTTGCTATTCGTTATTAAATAAGTGGGTGTGGTTTAATGACGTTCATAGGAATGATGAGATGCTCTAGCCTTCATCAGGAACAATGAGATGCTCTAGCCTTCATCAGGAACAAATGAGATGCTCTAGCCTTCATCAGGAACAATGAGATGCTCTAGCCTTCATCAGGAACAAATGAGATGCTCTAGCCTTCATCAGGAATAAAGAGATGCTCTAGCCTTCATCAGGAACAATGAGATGCTCTAGCCTTCATCAGGAACAAAGATGCTCTAGCCTTCATCAGGAATGACGAAAGCATTTATAGTGACCTTGCTATTTGTTATTAAATAAGTGGGTGTGGTTTAATGACGTTCATAGGATGTCCCTTTAATGGTAAACATGCCCCACAGAGTAGAATTTAACACTAGATCAATCTCCCACTCCTCACTCACCTTGCCCCCCCCCACTCACCCTTGCCCCCCCATCACTCACCCATGCTCCAAGTCTCCGCATGCGCAGGGCCAGGTACATGGCGCCAGCAGCAATATACGAAGGTCTGTCTGTCACAAAGGAATAGTCTTGGAGTGTGCTCTCACTAATGTAGCGGGCCAAGGTGTGTGTCTCCATGGTGGCATCTGCGGCCTGCAAAATCACACCATATAATCAAGTCTGCCACAAGATTCTATTTTAAGTAGTGCTCACCCGCGCCAGTCTCCGTAGGAAGCGGTAGGCCACAGGAATGTTAATGTCGTAGTTGAGCTGCTTCAAGATATCCCGCTCCATCTTGAGCAAGTCTTCGTGTGAATAAGCATCATCACACAAGTACAGGAAGTCATCCACCAGAGGTGGACTTAGCTCCTACACACCATCACACACATAGCAACATATTTCAACACATTATTCCATCCTCTCACCCACAAAGGGTCTGGCCTGGGAATAGCTTGCCCCCCCCTACCTCCCCCCCTCTGGCAGACATCATCCACCCACCTCAAACTTGGCAGCGATGAGCATGCAGGTGGCCCCCACCAGCTGCAGGTATTCCTTGCGTACATGAGTGGCACTCAAGTATCGGTCGGTCAGCTGCACAGCGAGGTACAAGGTCTCGTGGTAGAGTTCAAAGTTCTCCTGGACCTCAATGAGCCAGTCCACCAGAATTGCCCGCATAGAGGCAGTGACATATGGCTGAGCTGCCATGTAGCCTGACAGGGCAAAGCTCTCCTGCATCATAGAGACAGCAACATCTATATTCTTGGATCATAGACACAGAACCCTTTATAATACTTCTCCATAGACCAACTAGCAACCTCTTTACTTGTACATAGAGACAGGGACCTCTATAATATTTGCACTAGCAATGGTGCATGTATTATAAAGGCTGTGTTACTATGATATTTGCACTAATGACACGACGCATCAATGTTGAGACAGAGTAAACACGCATCAATGTTGAGATCAAGTAAACACGCGTCAATGTTGAGATAGAGTAAACACACGTCAATGTTGAGATAGAGTAAACATGCATCAATATTGAGATCGAGTAAACACACGTCAATGTTGAGATCAAGTAAACACGCGTCAATGTTGAGATCGAGTAAACATGCGTCAATGTTGAGATCGAGTAAAAATGCGTCAATGTTGAGATAGAGTAAACACGCATCAATGTTGAGATCGAGTAAACATGCGTCAATGTTGAGATCGAGTAAACACGCGTCAATGTTGAGAGAGTAAACACACATCAATGTTGAGATCAAGTAAACACGCGTCAATGTTGAGAGAGTAATCACGCATCAATGTTGAGATAGAGTATACACGCGTCAGTAAACACATGTTAATGTTGAGATAGATTAATCACGCATCAATGTTGAGATCAAGTAAACATGCGTCAATGTTGAGATCGAGTAAACACACGTCAATGTTGAGATTGAGTAAACACGCATCAAAGTTGAGATCGAGTAAACACGCGTCAATGTTGAGATCAAGTAAACACGCGTCAATGGTGAGATCGAGTAAACACGCGTCAATGTTGAGATCGAGTAAACACGCGTCAATGTTGAGATCAAGTAAACATGCATCAATGTTGAGAGAGTAAACAGGCGTCAATGTTGAGATCGAGTAAACACTCGTCAATGTTGAGATCAAGTAAACACGCGTCAATAAACACATGTCAATGTTGAGATAATATTGAGATAGAGTAAACACGCGTCAATGTTGAGATCAAGTAAACACGCGTCAATAAACACATGTCAATGTTGAGATAATATTGAGATAGAGTAAACACGCATCAATGTTGAGATCGAGTAAACAGGCGTCAATGTTGAGATAGAGTAAACACGCGTCAGCGTCAGGTAGTGTGAGATAGTCTAATGGCTTATCAAGTCATTCTGAAATGAAAGGTTCTTTAATTAATGGGTGGAGTTCTAATTCAGGGGGTGCAATTTCAATAGTTGGACGCAAAGGCCTCGTGGTATTCCGTGAACAGTCAATTACAAAAGCATACAATTAGAATTGCCCCTGGAATTTATAATCTCTTGAGGGGGAGGAGCTCATCTAGAGGGGTGTGTCTACATACCTCCCTTTGCTTCATGTAGACATATATCCCAGGGGCATACTCGGAGGAGAAGAGGGAGTCATGTGCCTCTTCCTGGTCTATGTCCCGCCAGGCCTGCTTCACTTGGTCCACCACTGTGAAGAGTATCACCATAGCCACATATAACACAGGCCCAACCAGAAGAGCTGCCAAGGCAATGTTTACCTGGACTGGAATCTGTTCTTGTGCTGTCCCACTCCTCCGCCAGGGTAGAGAGTGCACACTTGTCACTCAGTGAGGTGGCCTGGAGGCAGTGCTGCATGGCTGTGACAGGGGTCACCTCACTCACACCACACCTGGTGTGAGTGAGTGGTGACGTGATCAAGTTATGAACACACCAAGGAATAAACAGTCCACACAAGACAAGGAAAAAACAAGACAAGGTACGTCTAGAACTGATCAACAGTGAAGGATTCAGTGTTGCTCCTGATGAGCATAAGCACCTGAAGGCCACCTCCGGGGCAAGCGTGCGTGTATGTGCAGGGCTTCCAAGGGCAGTACAGCCTGGAAGGGTTGGGCTGTGATTGTCCGCTATTATTCCCCACATCAAGGCTACTAAACCTCTGCCTTTATATTAGCACCACATCAAGGCCACTAAACCTCTGTCTTTATATTAGCACACACATCAAGGCCACAAAACCTCTGCCTTTATATTAGCACCCACATCAAGGCCACTAAACCTCTGCCTTTATATTAGCACCCACATCAAGGCTACTAAACCTCTACCTTTATATTAGCACCCACATCAAGGCCACTAAACCTCTGCCTTTATATTAGCACCCACATCAAGGCCACAAAACCTCTGCCTTTATATTAGCACCCACATCAAGGCCACTAAACCTCTGCCTTTATATTAGCACCCACATCAAGGCTACTAAACCTCTACCTTTATATTAGCACCCACATCAAGGCCACTAAACCTCTGCCTTTATATTAGCACACACATCAAGGCTACTAAACCTCTACCTTTATATTAGCACCCACATCAAGGCCACTAAACCTCTGCCTTTATATTAGCACCCACATCAAGGCCACAAAACCTCTGCCTTTATATTAGCATCCACATCAAGGCCACTAAACCTCTGCCTTTATATTAGCACCCACATCAAGGCCACTAAACCTCTGCCTTTATATTAGCACACACATCAAGGCTACTAAACCTCTACCTTTATATTAGCACCCACATCAAGGCTACTAAACCTCTACCTTTATATTAGCACCCACATCAAGGCCACTAAACCTCTGCCTTTATATTAGCACACACATCAAGGCTACTAAACCTCTACCTTTATATTAGCACCCACATCAAGGCCACTAAACCTCTGCCTTTATATTAGCACCCACATCAAGGCCACAAAACCTCTGCCTTTATATTAGCATCCACATCAAGGCCACTAAACCTCTGCCTTTATATTAGCACCCACATCAAGGCTACTAAACCTCTACCTTTATATTAGCACCCACATCAAGGCCACTAAACCTCTGCCTTTATATTAGCACACACATCAAGGCTACTAAACCTCTACCTTTATATTAGCACCCACATCAAGGCCACTAAACCTCTACCTTTATATTAGCACCCACATCAAGGCCACTAAACCTCTGCCTTTATATTAGCACCCACATCAAGGCCACAAAACCTCTGCCTTTATATTAGCACCCACATCAAGGCCACTAAACCTCTGCCTTTATATTAGAACCCACATCAAGGCTCTGCCTTTATATTAGCACCCACATCAAGACTACTAAACCTCTGCCTTTATATTAGCACCCACATCAAGGCCACTAAACCTCTGCCTTTATATTAGCACCCACATCAAGGCTACTAAACCTCTGCCTTTATATTAGCACCCACATCAAGGCCACTAAACCTCTACCTTTATATTAGCACCCACATCAAGGCCACAAAACCTCTGCCTTTATATTAGCACCCACATCAAGGCCACTAAACCTCTGCCTTTATATTAGAACCCACATCAAGGCTCTGCCTTTATATTAGCACCCACATCAAGACTACTAAACCTCTGCCTTTATATTAGCACCCACATCAAGGCTACTAAACCTCTACCTTTATATTAGCACCCACATCAAGGCCACTAAACCTCTGCCTTTATATTAGCACCACATCAAGGCCACTAAACCTCTGCCTTTATATTAGCACCCACATCAAGGTCACTAAACCTCTACCTTTATATTAGCACCCACATCAAGGCCACTAAATCTCTGCCTTTATATTAGCACCCACATCAAGGCCACTAAACCTCTGCCTTTATATTAGCACCCACATCAAGGCCACTAAACCTCTGCCTTTATATTAGCACCCACATCAAGGCCACTAAACCTCTGCCTTTATATTAGCACCACATCAAGGCTACTAAACCTCTGCCTTTATATTAGCACCACATCAAGGCCACTAAACCTCTGCCTTTATATTAGCACCACATCTAGGCCACTAAACCTCTGCCTTTATATTAGCACCACATCAAGGCCACTAAACCTCTGCCTTTATATCAGCACCCACATCAAGTCCACTAAACCTCTCCCTTTATATTAGCACCACATCAAGGCCACTAAACCTCTCCCTTTATATTAGCACCACATCAAGGCCACTAAACCTCTACCTTTATATTAGCACCCACATCAAGGCCACTAAATCTCTGCCTTTATATTAGCACCCACATCAAGGCCACTAAACCTCTGCCTTTATATTAGCACCCACATCAAGGCCACTAAACCTCTGCCTTTATATTAGCACACACATTAAGGCTACTAAACCTCTGCCTTTATATTAGCACCACATCAAGGCCACTAAACCTCTGCCTTTATATTAGCACCCACATCAAGTCCACTAAACCTCTCCCTTTATATTAGCACCCACATCAAGGCCACTAAACCTCTGCCTTTATATTAGCACCCACATCAAGGCCACTAAACCTCTGCCTTTATATTAGCACCACATCAAGGCCACTAAACCTCTCCCTTTATATTAGCACCCACATCAAGGCCACTAAACCTCTACCTTTATATTAGCACCCACATCAAGGCCACTAAACCTCTGCCTTTATATTAGCACCCACATCAAGGCCACTAAATCTCTGCCTTTATATTAGCACCCACATCAAGGCTACTAAACCTCTGCCTTTATATTAGCACCACATCAAGGCCACTAAACCTCTCCCTTTATATTAGCACCCACATCAAGGCCACTAAACCTCTACCTTTATATTAGCACCCACATCAAGGCCACTAAACCTCTGCCTTTATATTAGCACCCACACCAAGGCCACTAAACCTCTGCCTTTATATTAGCACCCACATCAAGGCCACTAAACCTCTGCCTTTATATTAGCACCCACATCAAGGCCACTAAACCTCTGCCTTTATATTAGCACCCACATCAAGGCCACTAAACCTCTACCTTTATATTAGCACCACATCAAGCCACTAAACCTCTGCCTTTATATTAGCACCCACATCAAGGCCACTAAACCTGCGTTTATATTAGCACCACATCTAGGCCACTAAACCTCTGCCTTTATATTAGCACCACATCAAGGCCACTAAACCTCTGCCTTTATATTAGCACCACATCAAGGCCACTAAACCTCTGCCTTTATATTAGCACCACATCAAGGCCACTAAACCTCTGCCTTTATATTAGCACCACATCAAGGCCACTAAACCTCTACCTTTATATTAGCACCACATCAAGGCCACTAAACCTCTGCCTTTATATTAGCACCCACATCAAGGCTACTAAACCTCTGCCTTTATATTAGCACCCACATCAAGGCCACTAAACCTCTACCTTTATATTAGCCCCACATCAAGGCTACTAAACCTCTACCTTTATATTAGCACCCACATCAAGGCCACTAAACCTCTGCCTTTATATTAGCACACACATCAAGGCTACTAAACCTCTACCTTTATATTAGCACCCACATCAAGGCCACTAAACCTCTGCCTTTATATTAGCACCCACATCAAGGCCACAAAACCTCTGCCTTTATATTAGCACCCACATCAAGGCCACTAAACCTCTGCCTTTATAGAGTTAATAAATCTCACTGTGTGAGGTCTCATTCAACATGGAGGGTCTGGTAGAGTTAATAAATCTCACTGTGTGATGTCTGCACTGGCCCTGCTACTGATCGAGGAGGAGCTGTGGGGAGAGCTGTCCTGCACGGCAACCTCCTGAGCAGCCTCCAATGCCACTCTGGAGACCTTTGTCTTTTGCGTCTTCTTTAGTGGCTTGACCGGTTGTTGAGTGGAGGGCTGACGTTTCCGACGAGTGGGCCTGTTTGACACCTGCATACATCAGTGAGAGACGGGTCAGAGTACAAGATGAGGGGGAGGTGACAAGATAGGGAGGAGTTTGGAGCCAAGCCAAGCACTGAAACATTTTGCCTCATCTGTGAGTGTGTAGCACTGGGCCTGACTGAGCGCACTCATCTGTGAGTGTGTAGCACTGGGCCTGGCTGAGCCCACTCATCTGTGAGTGTGTAGCACTGGGCCTGGCTTAGCCAACTCATCTGTGAGTGTGTAGCACTGGGCCTGACTGAGCGCACTCATCTGTGAGTGTGTAGCACTGGGCCTGACTGAGCTCACTCATCTGTGAGTGTGTAGCACTGGGCCTGACTGAGCGCACTCATCTGTGAGTGTGTAGCACTGGGCCTGGCTGAGCCCACTCATCTGTGAGTGTGTAGCACTGGGCCTGGCTTAGCCAACTCATCTGTGAGTGTGTAGCACTGGGCCTGACTGAGCGCACTCATCTGTGAGTGTGTAGCACTGGGCCTGACTGAGCTCACTCATCTGTGAGTGTGTAGCACTGGGCCTGACTGAGCGCACTCATCTGTGAGTGTGTAGCACTGGGCCTGACTGAGCGCACTCATCTGTGAGTGTGTAGCACTGGGCCTGACTGAGCGCACTCATCTGTGAGTGTGTAGCACTGGGCCTGACTGAGCGCACTCATCTGTGAGTGTGTAGCACTGGGCCTGGCTTAGCCAACTCATCTGTGAGTGTGTAGCACTGGGCCTGGCTGAGCGCACTCATCTGTGAGTGTGTAGCACTGGGCCTGGCTGAGCCCACTCATCTGTGAGTGTGTAGCACTGGGCCTACCTGAGCGCACTCATCTGTGAGTGTGTAGCACTGGGCCTGACTGAGCGCACTCATCTGTGAGTGTGTAGCACTGGGCCTGACTGAGCGCACTCATCTGTGAGTGTGTAGCACTGGGCCTGACTGAGCGCACTCATCTGTGAGTGTGTAGCACTGGGCCTGACTGAGCGCACTCATCTGTGAGTGTGTAGCACTGGGCCTGACTGAGCGCACTCATCTGTGAGTGTATGGATTGAACTGAAGAGGTGTGGCTAGTGCTGATGGGCATTAAAAATACCTACTTAATTAATTACCTTAATTAATATGTTCTTCCAAGTATTGTTTACTTATTTCTTATTCTTGATCTTCACACTTGCCCCCATGCTAGCTAGTGACGAGCCCCCAGGCTAGCTAGTGACGAGCCCCCAGGCTAGCTAGTGACGAGCCCCCAGGCTAGCTAGTGACGAGCCCCCAGGCTAGTTAGTGACGAGCAGCTAGTGACGAGCCCCCAGGCTAGCTAGTGACGAGCCCCCAGGGCTAGCTAGTGACGAGCCCCCAGGCTAGCTAGTGACGAGCCCCCAGGCTAGCTAGTGACGAGCCCCCAGGCTAGCTAGTGACGAGCCCCCAGGCTAGCTAGTGACGAGCTCCCAGGCTAGCTAGTGACGAGCCCACAGGCTAGTGGCCTCTTCCATAATTTTTTTAATATGCTGACAACCACTGGCCACGATGGACTGCCCTAAATGAAGCACTCCTGCCCTAATGATGTTATCACATGATCTCACTAATGATGATACGATCACATTATCTCACTAATGATTACACCAAGTTAACCAGCTACTAGCCTTACTAGACCACTGCTTATGTGCTATATACCCAGCCTAAACCTAGATGAAGGATTTAGAGGTAATAGGTACCAGCCTAATCCTAGATGAAGGTTTCAGAGGGGTGGGTGCTTGCTATGTGTACCCAGCCTAATTTTTGAAGGAATCAGAGAGGTGGGCACTTGCTACATGTACCGACTAATCCTAGATGAAGGATTCAGAGGTGTGGGTGCTTGCTACGTGTACCCACCGTAATCTTTGAAGGAATCAGAGAGAAGGGTGCTTGCTACATGTACTGACTAATCCTAGATGAAGGATTCAGAGGGGTGGGTGCTTGCTGCGTGTACACAGCCTAAAGCTAGATGATGGATTCCGAGGTGTGGGGATTCGTAGCTATACTTACATTGTTGGTGACATCTCCCAGAGCAGTTCTCTTCCTGCGAGGCATAATGGTCACAGCTCTAGGTGAGCGAACACGCTTCTGGCGTCCCCCCTCACTTCCTGCCACTGAGCTCATCTCAGACTTTTGTTGCTGCAGTCAGAGATAAAAGAGTGATCAGAGTCAAGAGAACTTGCACATTCATACGCGCGCCAAAGTTTGTACTTTGTATTAGATACCAATATCCATTGGTCAGAAATGACGTCAGTTCAGAGCTAAGAGTTCCAGAAATATTGTAAACCACGTCGATCTGACCGTAAATATCGATTTATTTCCTAAGGGAAAAGAAGGTTTATTCTTTGTATGGGGTTCGGGACCATTTGAAACAAAGAGTGATTGTCTTACTAAGTTATGAGCAAAGATTCACAGAAAGATGAAGCATCAAGTCTAGAGCAGCCGGTGAGACTCATAATTTAGCGCTGATAATATATGCATCGATATAAAATGGAGTCTCCAAGCATGTGGTGTGGTTAGCTTTTTTTTAATATACAATCGCGATAGCTCTATTTGTAACCATAGTCTTTGTAATGTAACCTTTGCCACAGAACCTTTGCCACAGAACCTTTGAAAGTAAAATTATTTTATTGCCACCATGTCCAGCAATATGTATAATTATGGCCTGCATCTGCTGAAGTCTATGAAATATGGTCACATGTTGGCACCTATCCTCAGACTATCCACAAACATAATTAAGTACATGCTTGACCATCCTTTGTGGATGATCCACATGCCGACTACCACCCTCGAGGTGTGTAGGAAAGGGTTGCCGCGTGTGATGGGCGAGTCGGAAGTGTATTGGGGTAGTTGAGAGGGAGGGGGCGGGGTGCAAGGACAGGGCTAGGGTGTGAGGGGTGTGGTTGTAGGACAGGGCTGGTGTGTGATGTGAGGGTGTAGAATAGTGCTGGGATGGGACAGGGTGTAAGACAGTGCTGATGCGGGGGGGGGGGGCTGGCGGGTGGTGTGCAGGGAGCTGGAATGAAGGGGAGATCATGTGTGTATGGGGAACTCGTGCAGAAGTGTTATTAGCTCATGTGTGTATGGGTGTGTTCCAGGGCTAGGGTTGTGGTCATGCTAGTGGGTGTGTTCCAGGGCTAGGGTTGTGGTCATGCTAGTGGGTGTGTTCCAGGGCTAGGGTTGTGGTCATGCTAGTGGGTGTGTTCCAGGGCTAGGGTTGTGGTCATGCTAGTGGGTGTGTTCCAGGGCTAGGGTTGTGGTCATGCTAGTGGGTGTGTTCCAGGGCTAGGGTTGTGGTCATGCTAGTGGGTGTGTTCCAGGGCTAGGGTTGTGGTCATGCTAGTGGGTGTGTTCCAGGGCTAGGGTTGTGGTCATGCTAGTGGGTGTGTTCCAGGGCTAGGGTTGTGGTCATGCTAGTGGGTGTGTTCCAGGGCTAGGGTTGTGGTCATGCTAGTGGGTGTGTTCCAGGGCTAGGGTTGTGGTCATGCTAGTGGGTGTGTTCCAGGGCTAGGGTTGTGGTCATGCTAGTGGGTGTGTTCCAGGGCTAGGGTTGTGGTCATGCTAGTGGGTGTGTTCCAGGGCTAGGGTTGTGGTCATGCTAGTGGGTGTGTTCCAGGGCTAGGGTTGTGGTCATGCTAGTGGGTGTGTTCCAGGGCTAGGGTTGTGGTCATGCTAGTGGGTGTGTTCCAGGGCTAGGGTTGTGGTCATGCTAGTGGGTGTGTTCCAGGGCTAGGGTTGTGGTCATGCTAGTGGGTGTGTTCCAGGGCTAGGGTTGTGGTCATGCTAGTGGGTGTGTTCCAGGGCTAGGGTTGTGGTCATGCTAGTGGGTGTGTTCCAGGGCTAGGGTTGTGGTCATGCTAGTGGGTGTGTTCCAGGGCTAGGGTTGTGGTCATGCTAGTGGGTGTGTTCCAGGGCTAGGGTTGTGGTCATGCTAGTGGGTGTGTTCCAGGGCTAGGGTTGTGGTCATGCTAGTGGGTGTGTTCCAGGGCTAGGGTTGTGGTCATGCTAGTGGGTGTGTTCCAGGGCTAGGGTTGTGGTCATGCTAGTGGGTGTGTTCCAGGGCTAGGGTTGTGGTCATGCTAGTGGGTGTGTTCCAGGGCTAGGGTTGTGGTCATGCTAGTGGGTGTGTTCCAGGGCTAGGGTTGTGGTCATGCTAGTGGGTGTGTTCCAGGGCTAGGGTTGTGGTCATGCTAGTGGGTGTGTTCCATGGCTAGGGTTGTGGTCATGCTAGTGGGTGTGTTCAGGGCTAGGGTTGTGGTCGTACTAGTGGGTGTGTTCAGGGCTAGGGTTGTGGTCGCACTAGTGGGTGTGTTCAGGCTAGGGTTGTGGTCATGCTAGTGGGTGTGTTCCAGGGCTAGGGTTGTGGTCATGCTAGTGGGTGTGTTCCAGGGCTAGGGTTGTGGTCATGCTAGTGGGTGTGTTCCAGGGCTAGGGTTGTGGTCATGCTAGTGGGTGTGTTCCAGGGCTAGGGTTGTGGTCATGCTAGTGGGTGTGTTCCAGGGCTAGGGTTGTGGTCATGCTAGTGGGTGTGTTCCAGGGCTAGGGTTGTGGTCATGCTAGTGGGTGTGTTCCAGGGCTAGGGTTGTGGTCATGCTAGTGGGTGTGTTCCAGGGCTAGGGTTGTGGTCATGCTAGTGGGTGTGTTCCATGGCTAGGGTTGTGGTCATGCTAGTGGGTGTGTTCAGGGCTAGGGTTGTGGTCGTACTAGTGGGTGTGTTCAGGGCTAGGGTTGTGGTCGCACTAGTGGGTGTGTTCAGGCTAGGGTTGTGGTCATGCTAGTGGGTGTGTTCCAGGGCTAGGGTTGTGGTCATGCTAGTGGGTGTGTTCCAGGGCTAGGGTTGTGGTCATGCTAGTGGGTGTGTTCCAGGGCTAGGGTTGTGGTCATGCTAGTGGGTGTGTTCCAGGGCTAGGGTTGTGGTCATGCTAGTGGGTGTGTTCCAGGGCTAGGGTTGTGGTCATGCTAGTGGGTGTGTTCCAGGGCTAGGGTTGTGGTCATGCTAGTGGGTGTGTTCCAGGGCTAGGGTTGTGGTCATGCTAGTGGGTGTGTTCCAGGGCTAGGGTTGTGGTCATGCTAGTGGGTGTGTTCCAGGGCTAGGGTTGTGGTCATGCTAGTGGGTGTGTTCCAGGGCTAGGGCTGTGGTCATGCTAGTGGGTGTGTTCCAGGGCTAGGGTTGTGGTCATGCTAGTGGGTGTGTTCCAGGGCTAGGGTTGTGGTCATGCTAGTGGGTGTGTTCCAGGGCTAGGGTTGTGGTCATGCTAGTGGGTGTGTTCCAGGGCTAGGGTTGTGGTCATGCTAGTGGGTGTGTTCCAGGGCTAGGGTTGTGGTCATGCTAGTGGGTGTGTTCCAGGGCTAGGGTTGTGGTCATGCTAGTGGGTGTGTTCCAGGGCTAGGGTTGTGGTCATGCTAGTGGGTGTGTTCCATGGCTAGGGTTGTGGTCATGCTAGTGGGTGTGTTCAGGGCTAGGGTTGTGGTCGTACTAGTGGGTGTGTTCAGGGCTAGGGTTGTGGTCGCACTAGTGGGTGTGTTCAGGGCTAGGGTTGTGGTCATGCTAGTGGGTGTGTTCCAGGGCTAGGGTTGTGGTCATGCTAGTGGGTGTGTTCCAGGGCTAGGGTTGTGGTCATGCTAGTGGGTGTGTTCCAGGGCTAGGGTTGTGGTCATGCTAGTGGGTGTGTTCCAGGGCTAGGGTTGTGGTCATGCTAGTGGGTGTGTTCCAGGGCTAGGGTTGTGGTCATGCTAGTGGGTGTGTTCCAGGGCTAGGGTTGTGGTCATGCTAGTGGGTGTGTTCCAGGGCTAGGGTTGTGGTCATGCTAGTGGGTGTGTTCCAGGGCTAGGGTTGTGGTCATGCTAGTGGGTGTGTTCCAGGGCTAGGGTTGTGGTCATGCTAGTGGGTGTGTTCCAGGGCTAGGGTTGTGGTCATGCTAGTGGGTGTGTTCCAGGGCTAGGGTTGTGGTCATGCTAGTGGGTGTGTTCCAGGGCTAGGGTTGTGGTCATTCTAGTGGGTGTGTTCCAGGGCTAGGGTTGTGGTCATGCTAGTGGGTGTGTTCCAGGGCTAGGGTTGTGGTCATGCTAGTGGGTGTGTTCCAGGGCTAGGGTTGTGGTCATGCTAGTGGGTGTGTTCCAGGGCTAGGGTTGTGGTCATGCTAGTGGGTGTGTTCCAGGGCTAGGGTTGTGGTCATGCTAGTGGGTGTGTTCCAGGGCTAGGGTTGTGGTCATGCTAGTGGGTGTGTTCCAGGGCTAGGGTTGTGGTCATGCTAGTGGGTGTGTTCCAGGGCTAGGGTTGTGGTCATGCTAGTGGGTGTGTTCCAGGGCTAGGGTTGTGGTCATGCTAGTGGGTGTGTTCCAGGGCTAGGGTTGTGGTCATGCTAGTGGGTGTGTTCCAGGGCTAGGGTTGTGGTCATGCTAGTGGGTGTGTTCCAGGGCTAGGGTTGTGGTCATGCTAGTGGGTGTGTTCCAGGGCTAGGGTTGTGGTCATGCTAGTGGGTGTGTTCCAGGGCTAGGGTTGTGGTCATGCTAGTGGGTGTGTTCCATGGCTAGGGTTGTGGTCATGCTAGTGGGTGTGTTCCAGGGCTAGGGTTGTGGTCACTAGTGGGTGTGTTCCAGGGCTAGGGTTGTGGTCATGCTAGTGGGTGTGTTCCAGGGCTAGGGTTGTGGTCATGCTAGTGGGTGTGTTCCAGGGCTAGGGTTGTGGTCATGCTAGTGGGTGTGTTCCAGGGCTAGGGCTGTGGTCATGCTAGTGGGTGTGTTCCAGGGCTAGGGTTGTGGTCATGCTAGTGGATGTGTTCCAGGGCTAGGGTTGTGGTCATGCTAGTGAGTGTGTTCCAGGGCCAGGGTTGTGGTCATGCTAGTGGGTGTGTTCCAGGGCTAGGGTTGTGGTCATGCTAGTGGGTGTGTTCCAGGGCTAGGGTTGTGGTCATGCTAGTGGGTGTGTTCCAGGGCTAGGGTTGTGGTCATGCTAGTGGATGTGTTCCAGGGCTAGGGTTGTGGTCATGCTAGTGGATGTGTTCCAGGGCTAGGGTTGTGGTCATGCTAGTGGGTGTGTTCCAGGGCCAGGGTTGTGGTCATGCTAGTGGGTGTGTTCCAGGGCCAGGGTTGTGGTCATGCTAGTGGGTGTGTTCCAGGGCTAGGGTTGTGGTCATGCTAGTGGGTGTGTTCCAGGGCTAGGGTTGTGGTCATGCTAGTGAGTGTGTTCCAGGGCCAGGGTTGTGGTCATGCTAGTGGGTGTGTTCCAGGGCTAGGGTTGTGGTCATGCTAGTGGGTGTGTTCCAGGGCTAGGGTTGTGGTCATGCTAGTGGGTGTGTTCCAGGGCTAGGGTTGTGGTCATGCTAGTGGATGTGTTCCAGGGCCAGGGTTGTGGTCATGCTAGTGAGTGTGTTCCAGGGCCAGGGTTGTGGTCATGCTAGTGGGTGTGTTCCAGGGCCAGGGTTGTGGTCATGCTAGTGGGTGTGTTCCAGGGCTAGGGTTGTGGTCATGCTAGTGGGTGTGTTCCAGGGCTAGGGTTGTGGTCATGCTAGTGGGTGTGTTCCAGGGCTAGGGTTGTGGTCATGCTAGTGGGTGTGTTCAGGGCTAGTGTTGTGGTCGTACTAGTGGGTGTGTTCAGGGCTAGGGTTGTGGTCGTACTAGTGGGTGTGTTCAGGGCTAGGGTTGTGGACGTACTAGTGGGTGTGTTCCAGGGCAGGCTGTGGTCGCACTAGTGGGTGTGTTCAGGGCTAGGGTTGTGGTCGTAGTGGGTGTGTTCAGGGCTAGTAGGTTGTGCTCTGTTATTGTCTTGTTAGTCGACCTTGACTTGAGACATGAGCACACATCAGCACACATCAGCCCTAGCCGAGTAGTCCTATAATTAAGCACACATGGACTCTTGCTCTAGCCCTAGACTCAAGCATATGTGATCCTAGCCCTAGACTCAAGCATATGTGATCCTAGCCCTAGACTCAAGCATATGTGACACTAGCCCTAGACTCAAGCATATGTGATCCTAGCCCTAGACTCAAGCATATGTGATCCTAGCCCTAGACTCAAGCATATGTGTCCCTAGCCCTAGACTCAAGCATATGTGATCCTAGCCCTAGACTCAAGCATATGTGATCCTAGCCCTAGACTCAAGCATATGTGATCCTAGCCCTAGACTCAAGCATATGTGATCCTAGCCCTAGACTCAAGCATATGTGTCCCTAGCCCTAGACTCAAGCATATGTGATCCTAGCCCTAGACTCAAGCATATGTGATCCTAGCCCTAGACTCAAGCATATGTGATCCTAGCCCTAGACTCAAGCATATGTGATCCTAGCCCTAGACTCAAGCATATGTGATCCTAGCCCTAGACTCAAGCATATGTGATCCTAGCCCTAGACTCAAGCATATGTGATCCTAGCCCTAGACTCAAGCATATGTGATCCTAGCCCTAGACTCAAGCATATGTGATCCTAGCCCTAGACTCAAGCATATGTGATCCTAGCCCTAGACTCAAGCATATGTGATCCTAGCCCTAGACTCAAGCATATGTGATCCTAGCCCTAGACTCAAGCATATGTGATCCTAGCCCTAGACTCAAGCATGTGTGATCCTAGCCCTAGACTCAAGCATATGTGATCCTAGCCCTAGACTCAAGCATATGTGATCCTAGCCCTAGACTCAAGCATATGTGATCCTAGCCCTAGACTCAAGCATATGTGATCCTTGCCCTAGACTCAAGCATATGTGATCCTAGCCCTAGACTCAAGCATATGTGATCCTAGCCCTAGACTCAAGCATATGTGATCCTAGCCCTAGACTCAAGCATATGTGATCCTAGCCCTAGACTCAAGCATATGTGTCCCTAGCCCTAGACTCAAGCATATGTTTCCCTAGCCCTAGTGGCATAGCTCTCTTGTTATCCAGGATTTCTAGGGGTCAGAGTACACACTGAAGGGCCTGACTATGAGTGAGGGCCAGAGTAAGCACTGAAGGGATGAAATCATTTTAGTAGTTAATTAAGTTATATAAAAAAAAACGTGTGGTTACCAATTTAATAGCTCCATAGATTCTGCACACTTCACTGTATGGACTTGATATATAGCTCAAAAGATAGGTCTCTCTGTGTGCTCTCTCTTGAACCTAAAACATTTCCCATGGCGATAAATATACCGAAGTTACTGGAGCTAAAGTGGGGATACCTCAAAACCCGAGTGCTTGAGTTAGGAACACTTTTTCCTCCAGATTGCCAAGTGCTAGAGAGCTGAAATTAGTACCAGTGGTTAGAGCAAGGCAATGTAGTTTTTCATTAGGCACTAAAACTTGAGTACGTGGTCAAGCTCATGGTTGGAAAAAGAATTTTAATGATATTCATTTTTCAACTGGGCCACCTACTAAAGTTTTAGGGCTATGGCTTGTAGCTAGGACAAGGTAAAGAGAGTAACTCTGCAGGATGCTGGCAGGCGCACCAGTTCCTGCCTCTACCTGTCCTGGTGGGGCAACTTGCCACACCCATCTGACCACACCGCTAACAATGGTTGAGCCGCCAGCTACTGGAACTTGAGGACTAGCTTCAGCAGAAGCATCGTTGCTCTGACGTGCACATCAGCTGTAGCTGTGTTGTGTGTGTATGTAGTTTGCTGGTCTGGACTTGCAGGACAGTGCTGGTCCTAGGAGGTCTTCATTGCAGCCTCGAAGAGAAACTACTACAGGTAAGACACTGCAGTGTTACAGGCACACACTAGCAACACGCAGAGTGTTACAGGCACACATTAGCAACATGCAGAGTGTTACAAGCACACACTAGCAACACACAGAGTGTTACAGGCACACTGGTAATGTGTGGAGTGTTATAGGCACACTAGCAACATGTGGAGTGTTACAGGCACACACTGGCAACATGCTAAGTGTTACAGATGCATACTAGCAACATGCTGAGTGTTACAGATGCACACTAGCAACATGTGGAGTGTTACAGACACACACTAGCAATGTGTGGAGTGTTACAGACACACACTAGCAATGTGTGGAGTGTTACAGGTGCACACTATCAACATGTGGAGTGTTACTGGTGGATTGTTACAAGCACACCCTAGCAACATGTGGCGTGTTACAGGAAAACTAGCAACAGTGGAGTCTTAAAGGCACACTCTAGCAACATGTGGAGTGTTACAGGCACACCCTAGCAACATGTGGCATGTTACAGGAAAACTAGCAACAGTGGAGTGTTAAAGGCACACTCTAGCAACATGTGGAGTGTTACAGGCACACCCTAGCAACATGTGGCGTGTTACAGGAAAACTAGCATCAGTGGATTTTTAAAGGCACACTCTAGCAACATGTGGAGTGTTACTTGCACAATTAGCAATATGTGGCTTGTTATTTGCACACATTAGCAATATGTGGAGTGTTACTTGCACACATTAGCAATATGTGCAGTGTTGCAGGTGCACACTGGCAACTCTTGATGGTGATGTGTGTGTGGCTATAGATCGCTACGTGCCACCTCACTTGCGTGGAGGGTCTGGAGCAGGACGAAGAGGAACTTACGGTGACCCTCCCTCACCAGGTACCAGTACACCACTTACGGTGACCCTCCCTCACTAGTAGGTACCAGTACACCACTTATTATTATAACAGTTACACCCTCTACAAATGTGCGTTCCTGCAAGATCAGGAATGGAACTTGATCTTAGGATATGAACCTGAATCACACCCAGTAAAAGGTGACGTATTTATTTATTTTTTAAAAATTGTGGAAAAAATTTGCGCTATCCAAGCTATCCAGTTGAGCACATACTTAACATGTGCTCTGTGGTAAGTTTAAGGGGGGACGATGATTTTTTAATTTTAACCTGTGGTTACAACTTTAGAGTTCCATAGATTCTGCAAACTTCATGGTATGGACTTGATATATAGCTCAAAAGAGAGGTCTCTCTGTGTGCTCTCTTTTGATACTAAAAATGCTTCATTAGGTATAACTATAGGCAAGTTACTAGACCCTAAAGCGGAGGGACCTCAAAAATCTGAATCGCCGCAACCTCCACAGAAACCACTCCGAGTTGCAAAGTGCAAAAAAATAATTGAAAATGGTACGAGTGGCTAGAGGAAGCTCTAGCGCATGCAATAACTCTTTTGAATAGGCGTTAAAAATTTATTACTGGTCAAACAAGTGGGTGCAAAATTGAGGGCGTTGATTTTCAACGCCCTCAATTTTGCACCACGTGTCTGACCAGGTAATACTATTTTAACGCCTTCTTCAAATGAGTGATTGGAGCTTCCTCTAGCCACTCGTACCATCAATTTTTTTGCACTTTGCAACTCGGAGTGGTTTCTGTGGAGGTTGCGGCGATTCAGATTTTTGAGGTCCCTCCGCTTTAGGGTCTAGTAATTTGCCTATAGTTATACCTAATGAAGCATTTTTTGTATCAAAAGAGAGCACACAGAGAGACCTATCTTTTGAGCTATATATCAAGTCCATACCATGAAGTTTGCAGAATCTATGGAACTCTAAAGTTGTAACCACAGGTTTAAAAAAAAAATAGATTTAGCAACGTCCCCCCTTAACTAGTTTTTCTTTCAAGAATAAACTTCTCACACTGTCATTGGAAGGAAGAATGAGCTCCGTGAGGTACACAGACATAGGCTATGCAGCATATCCACAACAAACCTTAGCAGGGTCCATCTAGGAGAGCCTTCTTGCAGAACAGCAAAGGAACTCAAAGTGATTCCTGGTAAGCTTAGGTGCCTGGGCAGCATTCCACCAAAGAAGAATTCCAAGGTACAGTCCTAAGCACAGGCCAAGTAGGCTGTTCAGGCCGGCAGTGATCTTGTTTACTCTCCATGGCCAACAGGAAGGATGGTTTGATTGTTTCAAATTGGGTGTGTACATACTAAACATGGCGCGTGCGTGCATGTCCTTCAGTTCCCCCCACCCCGAATGGCGTTGAGTTTGCTCCCTGTGGCAGTTAAGGAGGCATTCATGTTCATTGTGAGCAGATGGTCCCTAGCCTAGCCCTAGCAGAGGGTCCCTAACGTAGCCCTAGAAGAGGGTCCCTAGCCTAGCCCTAGAAGAGGTCCCTAGCCTAGCCCTAGCAGAGGGTGTCTAGCGTAGCCCTAGAAGAGGTCCCTAGCGTAGCCCTAGAAGAGGTCCCTAGCCTAGCCCTAGCAGAGGGTCCCTAGCCTAGCCCTAGAAGAGGTCCCTAGCGTAGCCCTAGAAGAGGTCCCTAGCCTAGCCCTAGAAGAGGTCCCTAGCCTAGCCCTAGAAGAGGTCCCTAGCCTAGCCCTAGAAGAGGGTCCCCACAGGATTTACAGTATGGGGGGGGGGGACTCCAAACGTTTGGCGTTTACGTGATGGGTGTGCATAAGCAAGCCCCAAGTTGGGGTGTCTGGTGGCATGCCCCACCCACCCCCACCCCAGAATTTTTTTGTGCAAAATCGATGCTCTCAGATTGATTCTGAGACATTTTGAGGGTACTTTCCTATAGTTAAAGTACTAGCACATGGACAGAACATTCTAGATTATGATACAGTTGCATCTTGCCACAGAATAGTTGTGTGGCAAGATGCAATTGTGTCATAATCTAGAATGGTTCTGTCCATGTGCTGCTATTATTCTGTGGTTAGCTCTCCTAATTGTAGTGTAGATTAAATCTACACTACAATTAGGAAAGCTAACCACAGAATAATAGCACATGGACAGAACCATTCTAGATTAACACATGACTAAACTGTGACACAGAATTTTCTAGATTTATTCACAATTTTGTATATAAAGAGCAAATGCTTCAGCTAGTAGCATTCTGCAACTAAATATGACCCAGAGAAATACACACCTACACAAATGGACCTCAGCAACTGTTTTACCAGAAAGCGAGTGCGTACTAGGTCTAGTAGAGATTCTGAGGATGTTGAAGATGTAGTCCCAACTACGTCGACTAGTGATGCCTTGACTTCTACCAATTCCGAAGCATCAGTAGGTAGATCAGTGTGTTCCAAAGCGCAGAAGAGGAAACTCTACAAAGCCGGGCTCAGCTACAAGAAGGAGTGGGAGCAGAAATATCCTTGGGTGTACTGCGATGATCCTAAGCAGGACATGTTCTGCAAGCTCTGCCAGAAGTGAGGAAATGCACCTTCAACAGCCAGGGGTGCATGGACCACTCGGGGAATTCAGGATTGGAATCACGCTACTGAACAACTCAAGGAACACAGCCAGTCAAAATGGCACAGAGATGCTGTTATCCATGCTCGAATGGCAGAACAAGGAAAGGAGCAGAGTGTCTCACAACTGCAATGTTCAGCAGCTGCTAAGGAGGTTGAAGAAAGGAGAGCAAAGAACAGAAACATAGTGCTTAATTAAGGGGGTGCTATGGGTACTTCAAAAAAAAAGTTAACCTCGAATACAACTGATCATAACTTTTTTGTTTCTACTCCTATGAACATAATTTTGCTATCAAAAGATAGCCCACTTGTCATGCTTTCAAATGAGATGCATATCATATACTTTCTTTTAGTCCTCCTTCAAGGTAACTCAAAGAAGCAAGCACCATTGAAGAAGATGCCGCCCACTCCCCACCCTTACTAGTATTTTGTATTGGCTTGTAATTGCTTCTGTGGCTAGAGCATGCATAGTGCTACAAATTGAATGGTTTAGAATCTTTAAAAAAAATCCACTAGTAATGGCGAGTACAAATGTCAAATTTTACCAAATTTTACCTTAGATCCATCAATAACTTCACAAAAGAGGCAATGAATTTTTTTTGAAACCATTCAATTGGTAGAGTAAAGACAGAGCTACAAAATGGTATAAAATGTTAGACATAAAAATATTATTGGAATGAGTTATTGTGGGCGGGAGGCAAGAAATGACCCCAAAAAGTTATATCAATGTGCTTGTACTGACAGGGGAGACAGCTGCATTTTTTAACTTTTTTTAAAACTTGTGGTTAAAAATTTAGAGCTCTGTAGATTCTGCAAACTTCATTGTATGGACTTGATGTATAGCTCAAAAGATAGGTCTCTCCGTGTGCTCTCTTTTGATACTAAAATATGTTTCATAGGATAACTATAGGCAAGTTACTAGACCCTAAAGAGGAGGGACCTCAATAACCTGCATCCCAAAGTCCCCATTCAGAATAACTCCAGATTGCTAAGTGCAAAACAAATTGAAATTGGTACGAGTGGCTAGAGGAAGCCCTAGAGCATTCAATCACCTTTTTGAATAAGCGTTAAAAATGTATTACTTGGTAAAGCGCGTGGGTGCAAAATTGAGGGCATTGATTTTCAACACCCTCAAGTTATATGCAATTCTCAATTACCACTGCACTTGTTACCATGGGGTTAGTGGTTACCATGGTGATTGTTATCTTCATTTAGATCAACAGAATTCATTTGGAGGAGGTGGGAGTGGTTACTACGGTGGTCGTGGAGGTCGGAGGAACTATGGGGGTAGAGGTGGCAGTGGTCAAGGTAACTTTGACAGAAGGTGAGCCACACATGGCAATGGGTAAAGGGTCTTCTCTCTAACACACTGTATGTAATATAGATACTAGTGATCTTTACCAAGTGGACTAATGCCAATTATTGTTACAGTCATTGTGTTCATCTTAATCCAACTAATGTTGATCTTAACCCTCAAAATGTTGATCTTACTTCCCACTGATGTTGATCTCAACCCCCACAAGTGTTGATCTCAACCCCCACAATTGTTGATCTCAACCCCCACAATTGTTGATCTCAACCCCCACAATTGTTGATCTCAACCCCCACAATTGTTGATCTCAACCCCCACAATTGTTGATCTCAACCCCCACAATTGTTGATCTCAACCCCCACAATTGTTGATCTCAACCCCCACAATTGTTGATATCAACCCCCACAATTGTTGATCTCAACCCCCACAATTGTTGATCTCAACCCCCACAATTGTTGATCTCAACCCCCACAATTGTTGATCTCAACCCCCACAATTGTTGATCTTGACCTGCACTGGTCTGGGCCAGGTGCCAGTGAGAAGGCTCTAGCTACTGCACTGGTCTAGGCTGGTCCAGAGAACTCCATGGATAAGAACTTTCTCATTAGCTAGGAAGTGTCTCGTTCATCTAGTTCATATACTATTCTGGTGTGTGTGTGTGTGTGTGTGTGTGTGTGCAGGAGATCTGAAGACCCACGTCTCTACAGCTACACATCCTTTAGTGGGTCTGGAGCCTAGTAAGTGGGTGTGCCTTCATAAAGGGTGTGGCATGCTATGACATAAGAGACTTGTCAAGGATACTGCTCAAGTGGTAAAGGGTCTTCTCTCATACATATATATATACACTGTTGCTCATGCCAAATTCCAATTATTGCAATGGGCCAATGAGAATGCCTGTACCTGGTCATGTGAATATCTGCACTGTCAGCAGGTCTGTGTGCATGTCCTGTGCTCGTGACACTCCGAGGTGGTGGTCCATGACAAATTGAAAAGATGTACCAGACCCCTCGGCATATTCATGGGGGTGTAGTCTGAGAGTTGAAACATTTCTTAGGCCAAGTAGCATCTTTGCAGCCTTCAGCACTACGGTTGCCATGGAAACATTAGCTATAAACAGAAATCTTTAGCTAATCGGTGAGACCAGTGGAGCTCCTGGCAACCTCTTGCTGACTAGGGCCACACCCATTCTTGTCGATATAATTTCTGATTAATGCCCGTATAGATGTGGTGACTGACACAGGGATCTTGTGCTCCTCTGCGAGGACTCGGCCTCGCAGAAGGTTGGATGATTGGCTGTGTAGTGCCTAGCTAGGGCTAGGTGGGATGATTGGCAGTGTAGTGCCTAGCTAGGGCTAGGTGGGATGATTGGCTGTGTAGTGCCTAGGTTGGATGATTGGCTGTGTAGTGCCTAGCTAGGGCTAGGTGGGATGATTGGCTGTGTAGTGCCTAGCTAGGGCTAGGTGGGATGATTGGCTGTGTAGTGCCTAGCTAGGGCTAGGTGGAATGATTGGCTGTGTAGTGCATAGCTAGGGCTAGGTGGGATGATTGGCTGTGTAGTGCCTAGGTGGGATGATTGGCTGTAGGTGGGATGATTGGCTGTGTAGTGCCTAGGTGGGGCTAGGTGGGATGATTGGCTGTGTAATGCCTAGGTGGGATGATTGGCTGTGTAATGCCTAGGTGGGATGATTGGCTGTGTAGTGCATAGCTAGGGCTAGGTGGGATGATTGGCTGTGTAATGCCTAGCTAGGGCTAGGTGGGATGATTGGCTGTGTAGTGCCTAGCTAGGGCAAGGTGGGATGAATGGCTAGCTAGGGCTAGGTGGGATGATTGGCTGTGTAGTGCCTAGCTAGGGCTAGGTGGGATGATTGGCTGTGTAATGTCTAGATTGGTTTTAAAGGTGACGGCTATTGCTTGTGGAAGGATCTCGGATCGAGTCCCCAAGCTCCGTTGTATTTCATAAGAGTGTGCCCATGAGCTCATCCTGAGGGGAATGCCTGCTGTTAGTCTTGCTGGCACAGAAGCTGGTGGAATGATAAATATTGTCTCCAAATACAGGTAGCTGTTGTCTAGACAAGGAACTCCTAGAACTCATTAATTGATGAATGATGTTTGCCGTCTCTTATTAGATGAGACGAGGAGAGATCTAGCAGGTTGAATTGCAGTGGGAGGAACTGAAAGTGTGGGAGTGGCTAGACAAGTTGTGTGGTCGATTGGAGTGATTTAAAACTGTTGTGGGCGGAGCTTATTTATTTGAAGACACGAATATCCACTGAAGCGTCATAACTAATCTGTTCCTGGGGCCATGGCCTGGGGATCGTCACTTTGTTGCCTTCTAAGGTTGGGAGGGAGGAGCACGGATGGTTGTCCTTGACCCCGAGAAATTTGATGACTGTTTGAGCCACGCCTATTTCTTGACCTGGTGTGGCTGTCCTGTTATGGTGTGGGTGCCTTCACAAACATCACACGTGTGTACACGTGTGGGTGTGGCAAGTTTGTCCCAGCTCGTCGTGTCCATGGTAACGGTGTATGAGTCAGATTTGTGTATTGTAGTGGTGGAGGGCGGCCCAACCCACCTCTGCAGCGGCAGATGTCGGACTCGTGGTACAGTTATGGCAGTGGAGGAGGAGGAGGGCGGCGGCCTGAGGAAGGAGGCGCCACCATGAGTGCTCAGGAGTGGGAAAGACCCATTGCACGCAACGAGCGTCTGGAGAGGTATGGACACACCCACATCACTCACTCCCTGCTAATATCACATGCCCTGCCCACATTGGGTTGGGTTGACCATATTTGATTCACAAGAGAAAGTGTTGAACAAAATTAATGCACTTGCCTTGGGCTAAATATGGCAGACAAGATGGTTTGGTGGTGATGATCCATACCTGTTTTTCTCACTGAGCGCCTCCATATAAAAATATTCATTAGGTATTAATCTACATGTGTACCAATTTTGGTGCTTTTATCAAAAAATGCATAATAGGTTTGGTAAGTTGGACGCACTGGCTTGCCTGAGGAATGTGTTAACCACAAAGTTGACCTTCGTCCCCTATGACATTTATTTTCGTCCCCTGACATTTATATTCGTCTCCTATGAAATTTATCTTCGCTCCTATGAAATTTAGCTTTGGCCACTCCCCACCCCTTAATTGACATTAGTCCGGAACAACTAGAGTTACACATGCATGGACATGCCCTAGCCTGGTAGTGATGTGTGTGTGTGTGTGTGTGTGTACCTGTGTGTGTGGGTGATGCAGGGAGCTGTTTGGAAATGCCCCTACTGGTATCAACTTTGAGAAGTACGACAGCATTCCTGTGGAGGCAACTGGAGAGACATGTCCTCCACATATCTCCTCCTTCGAAGATTGCAACTTCTCAGAGATTATTCAAGAGAACATTAAGGTGAGATGGTTGCTAGGGTAAACAAGGTGAGAGTGGTTGCCAGGATAACCAAGTGAGTGGTTGCTAGGGTAAGGTGAGTTGGTTGCTAGGGGAAATGGGTGAGAATGGTTGCCAGGGTAACCAGGTGAGAGTGGTTGCCAGGCCTGAAGGTAAACAAGGTGAGAGTGGTTGCTAGGGTAAACAAGGTGGGTGGTTGCCAGGGTAAACAAGGTGAGAGTGGTTGCTAGGGTAAGGTGAGGGTGGTTGCTAGGGTAAGCATGTATGAATGGTTGCTAGGGTAAGCAGGTGTGAGTGGTTGCCAGGGTAAACAAGGTGAGAGTGGTTGCCAGGGAGAAGTGTGAGGGCGATGCATACTAAGGGAAATTGGGAGCTGCCAGCAACTGCCAGCCTGTTTAATTTTGAGAGATATTGGAAGTGCACCATGGTAATAGATATCTGTGAGGGTTGCTAGGGAGAAGAATGTGGGACTGATGGTTGCTAGGGATGTGGTGGTGGCACTCAGAATATTGGCTCCGTTTGGTGTGGGTGTGGTTTCATGTTTGGGTGTGATGTTGGTTGGTGGTGTGCTGCAGCTCTCATCCTATACGAAGCCCACCCCAGTGCAGAAGTACTCCCTGCCCATCATCACGCAGGGCCGGGACCTGATGGCCTGTGCTCAGACCGGGTCTGGGAAGACTGCAGCATTCTTGCTGCCAGTACTTAACAGAGTCTTCACAGGTGGACCTCCGTCACACCCGTCCGAGGTGAGTCTGCACGTCCCCTTACTCTGTAGACCACATCTCCCCCACATTAGCCTTGCTATATGGAGCACACCACTATGTGGCTTGAACCGTTGGGATGCACATTTTATCCAATTAACATACAGCATGAACTCTGACCTCACTTGCATAGTAATAGTTACACACAGTATGAACTTCACTCTAGCCAATGTTTCTTCTGCCTTGCCTTGTCTAGTAATCCTAGTAATCCAGTGTTGTCTAGTAATCCTCTGTCGTCTACAGTATACAATACAAGTCAACATTATGCATTCCCTAGGGCTATTAGATGTGGAGGTGCTGGTGTGTATTAGATGAGGAGGTGCTGGTGTGTATTAGATGAGGAGGTGTGTATTAGATGAGGAGGTGCTGGTGTGTATTAGATGTGGAGGTGCTGGTGTGTATTAGATGAGGAGGTGCTGGTGTGTATTAGATGTGGAGGTGCTGGTGTGTATTAGATGAGGAGGTGTGTATTAGATGAGGAGGTGCTGGTGTGTATTAGATGAGGAGGTGCTGGTGTGTATTAGATGAGGAGGTGCTGGTGTGTATTAGATGTGGAGGTGCTGGTGTGTATTAGATGAGGAGGTGCTGGTGTGTATTAGATGAGGAGGTGCTGGTGTGTATTAGATGAGGAGGTGCTGGTGTGTATTAGATGAGGAGGTGCTGGTGTGTATTCGATGAGGAGGTGCTGGTGTGTATTAGATGAGGAGGTGCTGGTGTGTATTAGATTAGGAGGTGCTGGTGTATATTAGATGAGGAGGTGCTGGTGTGTATTAGATGAGGAGGTGATGGTGTGTATTAGATGAGGAGGTGCTGGTGTGTATTAGATGTGGAGGTGCTGGTGTGTATTAGATGAGGAGGTGCTGGTGTGTATTAGATGAGGAGGTGCTGGTGTGTATTAGATGAGGAGGTGCTGGTGTGTATTAGATGAGGAGGTGTGTATTAGATGAGGAGGTGCTGGTGTGTATTAGATGAGGAGGTGCTGGTGTGTATTAGATGAGGAGGTGCTGGTGTGTATTAGATGAGGAGGTGCTGGTGTGTATTAGATGAGGAGGTGCTGGTGTGTATTAGATGAGGAGGTGCTGGTGTGTATTAGATGAGGAGGTGCTGGTGTGTATTAGATGAGGAGGTGCTGGTGTGTATTAGATGAGGAGGTGCTGGTGTGTATTAGATGAGGAGGTGCTGGTGTGTATTAGATGAGGAGGTGCTGGTGTGTATTAGATGAGGAGGTGCTGGTGTGTATTAGATGAGGAGGTGTTGGTGTGTATTAGCTGAGGAGGTGTGTATTAGATGAGGAGGTGCTGGTGTGTATTAAATGAGGAGGTGCTGGTGTGTATTAGATGAGGAGGTGCTGGTGTGTATTAGATGAGGAGGTGCTGGTGTGCATTAGATGAGGAGGTGCTGGTGTGTATTAGATGAGGAGGTGCTGGTGTGTATTAGATGAGGAGGTGCTGGTGTGTATTAGATGAGGAGGTGCTGGTGTGTATTAGATGAGGAGGTGCTGGTGTGTATTAGATGAGGAGGTGCTGGTGTGTATTAGATGAGGAGGTGTGTATTAGATGAGGAGGTGCTGGTGTGTATTAAATGAGGAGGTGCTGGTGTGTATTAGATGAGGAGGTGCTGGTGTGTATTAGATGAGGAGGTGCTGGTGTGTATTAGATGTGGAGGTGCTGGTGTGTATTAGATGAGGAGGTGCTGGTGTGTATTAGATGAGGAGGTGCTGGTGTGTATTAGATGAGGAGGTGCTGGTGTGTATTAGATGAGGAGGTGCTGGTGTGTATTTGATGAGGAGGTGCTGGTGTGTATTAGATGTGGAGGTGCTGGTGTGTATTAGATGAGGAGGTGCTGGTGTGTATTAGATGAGGAGGTGCTGGTGTGTATTAGATGAGGAGGTGCTGGTGTGTATTAGATGAGGAGGTGCTGGTGTGTATTAGATGAGGAGGTGGTGGTGTGTATTAGATGAGGAGGTGTGTATTAGATGAGGAGGTGCTGGTGTGTATTAAATGAGGAGGTGCTGGTGTGTATTAGATGAGGTGCTGGTGTGTATTAGATGAGGAGGTGCTGGTGTGTATTAGATGTGGAGGTGCTGGTGTGTATTAGATGTGGAGGTGCTGGTGTGTATTAGATGAGGAGGTGCTGGTGTGTATTAGATGTGGAGGTGCTGGTGTGTATTAGATGTGGAGGTGCTGGTGTGTATTAGATGAGGAGGTGCTGGTGTGTATTAGATGTGGAGGTGCTGGTGTGTATTAGATGAGGAGGTGCTGGTGTGTATTAGATGTGGAGGTGCTGGTGTGTATTAGATGAGGAGGTGCTGGTGTGTATTAGATGAGGAGGTGCTGGTGTGTATTAGATGAGGAGGTGCTGGTGTGTATTAGATGAGGAGGTGCTGGTGTGTATTAGATGAGGAGGTGCTGGTGTGTATTAGATGTGGAGGTGCTGGTGTGTATTAGATGAGGAGGTGCTGGTGTGTATTAGATGAGGAGGTGCTGGTGTGTATTAGATGAGGAAGTGCTGGTGTGTATTAGATGTGGAGGTGCTGGTGTGTATTAGATGAGGAGGTGCTGGTGTGTATTAGATGAGGAGGTGCTGGTGTGTATTATGTAGATGAGGAGGTGCTGGTGTGTATTAGATGAGGAGGTGCTGGTGTGTATTAGATGTGGAGGTGCTGGTGTGTATTAGATGAGGAGGTGCTGGTGTGTATTAGATGAGGAGGTGCTGGTGTATTAGATGAGGAGGTGCTGGTGTGTATTAGATGAGGAGGTGCTGGTGTGTATTAGATGAGGAGGTGCTGGTGTGTATTAGATGAGGAGGTGCTGGTGTGTATTAGATGTGGAGGTGCTGGTGTGTATTAGATGTGGAGGTGCTGGTGTGTATTAGATGTGGAGTTGCTGGTGTGTATTAGATGAGGAGGTGCTGGTGTGTATTAGATGTGGAGGTGCTGGTGTGTATTAGATGAGGAGGTGCTGGTGTGTATTAGATGAGGAGGTGCTGGTGTGTATTAGATGAGGAGGTGCTGGTGTGTATTAGATGAGGAGGTGCTGGTGTGTATTAGATGAGGAGGTGCTGGTGTGTATTAGATGAGGAGGTGCTGGTGTGTATTAGATGAGGAGGTGCTGGTGTGTATTAGATGAGGAGGTGCTGGTGTGTATTAGATGAGGAGGTGCTGGTGTGTATTAGATGAGGAGGTGCTGGTGTGTATTAGATGAGGAGGTGCTGGTGTGTATTAGATGAGGAGGTGCTGGTGTGTATTAGATGAGGAGGTGTGTATTAGATGAGGAGGTGCTGGTGTGTATTAAATGAGGAGGTGCTGGTGTGTATTAGATGAGGAGGTGCTGGTGTGTATTAGATGAGGAGGTGCTGGTGTGTATTAGATGTGGAGGTGCTGGTGTGTATTAGATGTGGAGGTGCTGGTGTGTATTAGATGTGGAGGTGCTGGTGTGTATTAGATGAGGTGCTGGTGTGTATTAGATAGGTGCTGGTGTGTATTAGATGAGGAGGTGCTGGTGTGTATTAGATGAGGAGGCGCTGGTGTGTATTAGATGAGGAGGTGCTGGTGTGTATTAGATGAGGAGGTGCTGGTGTGTATTAGATGTGGAGGTGCTGGTGTGTATTAGATGAGGAGGTGCTGGTGTGTATTAGATGAGGAGGTGCTGGTGTGTATTAGATGTGGAGGTGCTGGTGTGTATTAGATGTGGGGGTGCTGGTGTGTATTAGATGAGGAGGTGCTGGTGTGTATTAGATGAGGAGGTGCTGGTGTGTATTATGTAGATGAGAAGGTGCTGGTGTGTATTAGATGAGGAGGTGCTGGTGTGTATTAGATGTGGAGGTGCTGGTGTGTATTAGATGAGGAGGTGCTGGTGTGTATTAGATGAGGAGGTGCTGGTGTGTATTAGATGAGGAGGTGCTGGTGTGTATTAGATGAGGAGGTGCTGGTGTGTATTAGATGAGGAGGTGCTGGTGTGTATTAGATGAGGAGGTGCTGGTGTGTATTAGATGTGGAGGTGCTGGTGTGTATTAGATGTGGAGGTGCTGGTGTGTATTAGATGTGGAGTTGCTGGTGTGTATTAGATGAGGAGGTGCTGGTGTGTATTAGATGTGGAGGTGCTGGTGTGTATTAGATGAGGAGGTGCTGGTGTGTATTAGATGTGGAGGTGCTGGTGTGTATTAGATGTGGAGGTGCTGGTGTGTATTAGATGAGGAGGTGCTGGTGTGTATTAGATGAGGAGGTGCTGGTGTGTATTAGATGAGGAGGTGCTGGTGTGTATTAGATGAGGAGGTGCTGGTGTGTATTAGATGAGGAGGTGCTGGTGTGTATTAGATGAGGAGGTGCTGGTGTGTATTAGATGAGGAGGTGCTGGTGTGTATTAGATGAGGAGGTCCTGGTGTGTATTAGATGAGGAGGTGTGTATTAGATGAGGAGGTGCTGGTGTGTATTAGATGAGGAGGTGCTGGTGTGTATTAGATGAGGAGGTGCTGGTGTGTATTAGATGAGGAGGTGTGTATTAGATGAGGAGGTGCTGGTGTGTATTAGATGTGGAGGTGCTGGTGTGTATTAGATGTGGAGGTGCTGGTGTGTATTAGATGAGGAGGTGCTGGTGTGTATTAGATGAGGAGGTGCTGGTGTGTATTAGATGAGGAGGTGCTGGTGTGTATTAGATGAGGAGGTGCTGGTGTGTATTAGATGAGGAGGTGCTGGTGTGTATTAGATGAGGAGGTGCTGGTGTGTATTAGATGTGGAGGTGCTGGTGTGTATTAGATGAGGAGGTGCTGGTGTGTATTAGATGAGGAGGTGCTGGTGTGTATTAGATGTGGAGGTGCTGGTGTGTATTAGATGTGGAGGTGCTGGTGTGTATTAGATGAGGAGGTGCTGGTGTGTATTAGATGAGGAGGTGCTGGTGTGTATTAGATGAGGAGGTGCTGGTGTGTATTAGATGAGGAGGTGCTGGTGTGTATTAGATGAGGAGGTGCTGGTGTGTATTAGATGAGGAGGTGCTGGTGTGTATTAGATGAGGAGGTGCTGGTGTGTATTAGATGAGGAGGTGATGATGGTGTATTATTTGCTGACTCAGACTAGATCGGGCCGGCGCAAACAGTTCCCCCTCTGCCTGATCTTGGCCCCCACTCGTGAGCTGGCCTCGCAGATATACGAGGAGGCCCGCAAGTTCTCCTACCGCTCCCACGCCCGGGCCTGTGTGGTGTACGGGGGTGCTGATGTCGGGGCGCAGATCAGGGACCTGGAGAGAGGCTGCCACTTGCTGGTGGCTACTCCAGGACGACTGGTGGACATGCTGGAGAGAGGCAGGCTGGGCCTGGAACTGTGCAGGTCTGTGGGCCTGGCCCTGTTCTGTGTGTATGTGTGTGCTAGGTCTGGGCCTGTGTAAAGGCCTGTCCACACTGTACCTAATCTGATGCACATTAATGCTCGTTGGGTCCATGGGGGGAAACTCTTCAAGTCAATGCTTGTTCATCGCATTCACTAGCACAGAAATAAACCTCATGAATCAAAAATAACCAGCCCCTACTAAAGTCAGTCAAAATCATATGCTGGAGCTGTAGTGGAGGTGGAGTTTGTTTTTGCAGCCGCTTCTTGCTATCAGCTCCTACACATGCGCAGTAAACATTTGCTGCAGAGAAGGAAGAGGACAGAGCTGAGGGCAAGGCAGAACCCACGAAGGTTGCGACTGCACAAACTTCAGATGTCCAAATAACCATAGCAACAGTGTGTGTGTGTATACTAGGTCTGGTCCAGGCCCTGTTGTCTGTGTGTGTGTATACTAGGTCTGGTCCAGGCCCTGTTGTCTGTGTGTGTGTATACTAGGTCTGGTCCAGGCCCTGTTGTCTGTGTGTGTTTATACTAGGTCTGGTCCAGGCCCTGTTGTCTGTGTGTGTGTATACTAGGTCTGGTCCAGGCCCTGTTGTCTGTGTGTGTGTATACTAGGTCTGGTCCAGGCCCTGTTGTCTGTGTGTGTGTGTATACTAGGTCTGGTCCAGGCCCTGTTGTCTGTGTGTGTGTATACTAGGTCTGGTCCAGACCCTGTTGTCTGTGTGTGTATACTAGGTCTGGTCCAGGCCCTGTTGTCTGTGTGTGTGTATACTAGGTCTGGTCCAGGCCCTGTTGTCTGTGTGTGTGTATACTAGGTCTGGTCCAGGCCCTGTTGTCTGTGTGTGTGTATACTAGGTCTGGTCCAGGCCCTGTTGTCTGTGTGTGTATATACTAGGTCTGGTCCAGGCCCTGTTGTCTGTGTGTGTGTATACTAGGTCTGGTCCTGGCCCTGTTGTCTGTGTGTGTATACTAGGTCTGGTCCAGGCCCTGTTGTCTGTGTGTGTGTATACTAGGTCTGGTCCAGGCCCTGTTGTCTGTGTGTGTGTATACTACAGTAGGTCTGGTCCAGGCCCTGTTGTCTGTGTGTGTGTATACTAGGTCTGGTCCAGGCCCTGTTGTCTGTGTGTAAGTATACATGTACTAGGTCTGGTCCAGGCCCTGTTGTCTGTGTGTGTGTATACTAGGTCTGGTCCAGGCCCTGTTGTCTGTGTGTGTGTATACTAGGTCTGGTCCAGGCCCTGTTGTCTGTGTGTGTATATACAGTGTACTAGGTCTGGTCCAGGCCCTGTTGTCTGTGTGTGTGTATACTAGGTCTGGTCCAGGCCCTGTTGTCTGTGTGTGTGTATACTAGGTCTGGTCCAGGCCCTGTTGTCTGTGTGTGTGTATACTGTAGGTCTGGTCCAGACCCTGTTGTCTGTGTGTGTGTATACTAGGTCTGGTCCAGGCCCTGTTGTCTGTGTGTGTGTATACTAGGTCTGGTCCAGGCCCTGTTGTCTGTGTGTGTGTATACTAGGTCTGGTCCAGGCCCTGTTGTCTGTGTGTGTATACTAGGTCTGGTCCAGGCCCTGTTGTCTGTGTGTGTGTATACTAGGTCTGGTCCAGGCCCTGTTGTCTGTGTGTGTGTATACTAGGTCTGGTCCAGGCCCTGTTGTCTGTGTGTGTATACTAGGTCTGGTCCAGGCCCTGTTGTCTGTGTGTGTGTATACTAGGTCTGGTCCAGGCCCTGTTGTCTGTGTGTGTGTATACTAGGTCTGGTCCTGGCCCTGTTGTCTGTGTGTGTGTATACTAGGTCTGGTCCAGGCCCTGTTGTCTGTGTGTGTGTATACTAGGTCTGGTCCAGGACCTGTTGTCTGTGTGTGTGTATACTAGGTCTGGTCCTGGCCCTGTTGTCTGTCTGTTTGTATACTAGGTCTGGTCCAGGCCCTGTTGTCTGTGTGTGTGTATACTAGGTCTGGTCCAGGCCCTGTTGTCTGTGTGTGTATATACTAGGTCTGGTCCAGGCCCTGTTGTCTGTGTGTGTGTATACTAGGTCTGGTCCAGGCCCTGTTGTCTGTGTGTGTGTATACTAGGTCTGGTCCAGGCCCTGTTGTCTGTGTGTATATACTAGGTCTGGTCCTGGCCCTGTTGTCTGTCTGTGTGTATACTAGGTCTGGTCCAGGCCCTGTTGTCTGTGTGTGTGTATACTAGGACTGGTCCAGGCCCTGTTGTCTGTGTGTGTGTATACTAGGTCTGGTCCAGGCCCTGTTGTCTGTGTGTGTGTATACTAGGTCTGGTCCAGGCCCTGTTGTCTGTGTGTGTGTATACTAGGTCTGGTCCAGGCCCTGTTGTCTGTGTGTGTATATACTAGGTCTGGTCCTGGCCCTGTTGTCTGTGTGTGTATACTAGGTCTGGTCCAGGCCCTGTTGTCTGTGTGTGTATACTAGGTCTGGTCCAGGCCCTGTTGTCTGTGTGTGTGTATACTAGGTCTGATCCAGGCCCTGTTGTCTGTGTGTGTGTATACTAGGTCTGGTCCAGGCCCTGTTGTCTGTGTGTGTATATACTAGGTCTGGTCCAGGCCCTGTTGTCTGTGTGTGTATATACTAGGTCTGGTCCAGGCCCTGTTGTCTGTGTGTGTGTATACTAGGTCTGGTCCAGGCCCTGTTGCCTGTGTGTGTGTATACTAGGTCTGGTCCAGGCCCTGTTGTCTGTTGCTATGTGCATGGAACATCTCTCGTTCTCTGGGATATATGCAGTAGAATATTTAAGTAGTGTGTGTGTGGTGTGTGTGTGTGTGTGAAGGTTCCTGGTGCTGGACGAGGCTGATCGCATGTTGGACATGGGTTTCGAGCCACAGATACGTCGCATAGTAGAGAAGGACACTATGCCCCAGACAGGAGATAGGCAGACCATGATGTTCTCAGCCACCTTCCCCAAGGAGATCCAGGTCAATATACGAGGGGAGACAGGCCACTATAAGCAGGGACACAGGCCACTATAAGCAGGGAGTTGTTATACTACGTATGGTGTGTGTCTGCAGGTGTTGGCGCGGGATTTCCTGGACAACTATATATTTTTGGCTGTGGGACGAGTTGGCTCCACCAGTGAGAACATTACACAGAAGGTGGTGTGGGTGGAGGAGGTCGACAAGAGATCATTCCTTCTCGACCTCATAGAGGTCACAGGTACACATGACCTCCTGTTTGTCCTAGATTAGCCATAGAGACCAGAGGTTAAGATGGAGTCCTGCTTGCCTAGCTTAGCCATAGAGACCAGAGGTTAAGATGGAGTCCTGATTGCCTAGCTTAGTCATAGAGACCAGAGGTTAAGATGGAGTCCTTGCCTAGCTTAGCCATACAGACCAGAGGTTAAGATGGAGTCCCTGCTTGCCTAGCTTAGCCATAGAGACCGGAGGTTAAGATGGAGTCCTGCTTGCCTAGCTTAGCCATAGAGACCAGAGGTTAAGATGGAGTCCTGATTGCCTAGCTTAGTCATAGAGACCAGAGGTTAAGATGGAGTCCTTGCCTAGCTTAGCCATACAGACCAGAGGTTAAGATGGAGTCCCTGCTTGCCTAGCTTAGCCATAGAGACCAGAGGTTAAGATGGAGTCCCTGCTTGCCTAGCTTAGCCATAGAGACCAGAGGTTAAGATGGAGTCCTGCTTGCCTAGCTTAGTCATAGAGACCAGAGGTTAAGATGGAGTCCTGCTTGCCTAGCTTAGCCATAGAGACCAGAGGTTAAGATGGAGTCCCTGCTTCCCTAGCATAGTCATAGAGACCAGAGGTTAAGATAAGATGGAGTCCCTGCTTTCCTAGCATAGTCATAGAGACCAGAGGTTAAGATGGAGTCCTGCTTGCCTCCTAGCTTAGCCATAGAGACCAGAGGTTAAGATGGAGTCCTGCTTGCCTAGCATAGTCATAGAGACCAGAGGTTAAGATGGGGTCCTGCTTGCCTAGCATAGTCATAGAGACCAGAGGTTAAGATGGAGTCCTGCTTGCCTAGCTTAGCCATAGAGACCAGAGGTTAAGATGGAGTCCTGCTTGCCTAGCATAGTCATAGAGACCAGAGGTTAAGATGGAGTCCTGCTTGCCTAGCTTAGCCATAGAGACCAGAGGTTAAGATGGAGTCCCTGCTTCCCTAGCATAGTCATAGAGACCAGAGGTTAAGATAAGATGGAGTCCCTGCTTTCCTAGCATAGTCATAGAGACCAGAGGTTAAGATGGAGTCCTGCTTGCCTTCTAGCTTAGCCATAGAGACCAGAGGTTAAGGGGGGACTATACCTGAAACTGGGGGGAAAACGTCTGTTGATTTAGACTGCCCATAACTTTTTTTATAATTACTCTGTCCAAATAATATTATGCCCATATTGTTCCTTGATCTATGTGCTTTCCAATGATATAAAAGATTAGTCTATAGGCATATTTTCTCAGAAGATACATGCAGAAATATCAAGGCATTCCAAAAAACTAAACACTTCTGCCCCAACACTCCCCCCTCACCCATACTACTTACAAACCAAAAGCTGTAAATTGGTCTGTGGTTTGCCTAAGCTATTATATTATGTTGGAGATGATTTTTTTAAAACTTGATGGGTTGTCAAGTTATGGTGATTAGAAGAGGTGACCTTTGCAGATTTATCGTTAAGATCACGTATTCACTAATAGGGCAGGATGCTCCACTCCCCCAGTTTAGTTATTGCATTTTTGTCTCACATATAATAGCTATTAGCTTAGGCAAACCACAGACCAATTTACAGCTTTTGGTTTGTAAGTATGGGTGAGGGGGAAGTGTTGGGGCAGAAGTGTTTATTTTGGGGGGAATGTCTTGATATTTCTGCATGTATCTTCTGAGAAAATATGCCTATAGACTAATCTTTTATATCATTGGTAAGCACATAGATCAAGGAACAATATGGGCATAATATTATTTGGACAGAGTAATTATTAAAAAAAAAGTTATGGGCAGTCTAAATCAACAGACGTTTCCCCCCCCCCCCCCAGTTTCAGGTATAGTCCCCCCTTAAGGGGGCGGTTCACCTTTTAACTGGTAAAAAACGTCTGTTGGCTTTGAATGCCCATAACTTTTTTAATAATTGGTTTGTGTAGATAATGTTATGCTCAAATTGTTGCTTGTTCTATGTGCTTTCCAATGATATATAAAATATCTCTAGAGGCATGTTTTGTCAGAAGATGCATGCAGAAACATCCAAGGCAGGACCCTCCTCCTCTTGGCAGACCCCCACTACTCATTAAAAAAAATCAAAAGCTGTAAATTGGTTTGTGGCTTGTCAAAGCTAACAGCTGTGATATGAGTGATTTCATATTGCAATAACTAAAGTGGTTGTTGAATGGCAACCTGCCCTATTTGATTACCACTAAAATTACAATTTTTAGCGGTAATCAAATACTGCAGGTTGCCATTCAACAACCACTTTAGTTATTGCAATATAAAATCACTCATATCACAGCTGTTAGCTTTGACAAGCTACAAACCAATTTACAGCTTTTGATTAAAAAAAATGAGTAGTGGGGGTCTGCCAAGAGGAGGAGGGTCCTGCCTTGGATGTTTCTGCAAGCATCTTCTGACAAAACATGCCTCTAGAGATATTTTATATATCATTGGAAAGCACATAGAACAAGCAACAATTTGAGCATAACATTATCTACACAAACCAATTATAAAAAAAGTTATGGGCATTCAAAGTCAATAGACGTTTTTTACCAGTTAAAGGTAAACCGCCCCCTTAAGATGGAGTCCTGCTTGCCTAGAATAGCCATAGAGACTAGAGGTTAAGATGGAGTCCTGCTTGCCTAGCATAGTCATAGAGACAAGAGGTTAAGATGGAGTCCCTGCTTGCCTAGCATAGTCATAGAGACCAGAGGTTAAGATGGAGTCCTGCTTGCCTAGCTTAGCCATAGAGACCAGAGGTTAAGATGGAGTCCCTGCTTGCCTAGCTTAGCCATAGAGACCAGAGGTTAAGATGGAGTCCCTGCTTGCCTAGCTTAGCCATAGAGACCAGAGGTTAAGATGGAGTCCCTGCTTCCCTAGCATAGCCATAGAGACCAGAGGTTAAGATGGAGTCCTGCTTGCCTAGCTTAGTCATAGAGACCAGGTTATGATGGAGTCCCTGCTTGCCTAGCTTAGCCATAGAGACCAGAGGTTAAGATGGAGTCCCTGCTTGCCTAGCTTAGCCATAGAGACCAGAGGTTAAGATGGAGTCCTGTTTGGCCTAGCTTAGCCATAGAGACCAGAGGTTAAGATGGAGTCCTGCTTGCCTAGCTTAGTCATAGAGACCAGAGGTTAAGATGGAGTCCCTGCTTGCCTAGCTTAGTCATAGAGACCGGAGGTTAAGATGGAGTCCCTGCTTGCCTAGCTTAGTCATAGAGACCGGAGGTTAAGATGGAGTCCTGCTTGTCGTGGCCACCATCTTGCCCTGTAGTACAAGAACAGCAGTGCAGAGTTTGTTCTTGAGCTTCTGTTGTTGTTATCATCTTGAGAGCTGGCACACATCATAACCATGGTTATGTATCATCTACCCTTTACCAGGTTCCACTGTTTAATTAGAGATGCTTTACATAGCCACTGGCTAGTGCCAGCTCCCTGACTCTTGTTGCTATCTACATAGTTGTGTGTGTGTGTGTGTGTGTGTGTTTGCAGGGATGGAATCCTTGACCCTCATCTTTGTGGAGACCAAGAAATCTTGCGATGCACTTGACAATTTCCTTTATAATAAGGGCTACTCCACGGCTTGTATCCATGGTGACCGTTCCCAGGGTGACAGGGAGATGGCACTAGGTAACTTCAGGAGTGGCCGTACACCCATCCTCGTGGCCACTGCGGTAAGCACTGTGTTACATTGATTAGTGGTTGCACCATGTTACATTGCATTAGTGGTTGCACTGTGTTACATTTGCATTAGTGGTTGTACCATGTTAGTGGTTGTCGTAGTGAGGTGTCACCTGCCATTGTGATGCACTATGTGTGCGACTATAATGTGTGAAGTGACCATCCATGGTGGTGATGTGTTGCCATGACAACCTACACAGGTGGCCGCTCGTGGACTGGACATCCCCAATGTGAAGCATGTGGTGAACTTTGACCTGCCTAGTGACATTGAGGAGTATGTGCATCGTATTGGACGCACTGGTCGCGTGGGCAACCTCGGACTGGCCACATCCTTCTGTAACGACCGTAACAGGAACATCTGCAAAGATCTGCTGACGCTTATGGCCGAGACCAAGCAGGAAATCCCGTCCTGGCTGGAGAGCATGGCCTACGAGGTCAAACAGCAGGCTAGAGTTCGATCCCAGAACAAAAGGTGTGAGGTGGTGGGAGGAGTTTGTTACTTGTGAAGATACACCAGCTGATCCTGCCAGATTACTATTAGCCATGCATCTAGTAATCTCCTGCTCCTCTAACACGCATATAGTAATCCCCTGCTCCTCTAACACGCATATAGTAATCCCCTGCTCCTCTAACATGCGTATAGTAATCCCCTGCTCCTCTAACATGCATATAGTAATCCCCTGCTCCTCTAACATGCATATAGTAATCCCCTGCTCCTCTAACATGCGTATAGTAATCCCCTGCTCCTCTAACATGCATATAGTAATCCCCTGCTCCTCTAACATGCATATAGTAATCCCCTGCTCCTCTAACATGCATATAGTAATCTCCTGCTCCTCTAACATGCATATAGTAATCCCCTGCTCCTCTAATGAGTTGATGCCCAGGGGCATGTATAATTAGTAGGTGTGTACTGCCACTATCATGTGTTGTGTGTGCAGGTATGGTGGAGGCTTTGGCGGGCGTGACTACCGAACATCTCGTGGAGGAGGAGGGGGTTATGGAGGTGGCGGGTACAGCGGTGGCTACCATCACGGAGGAGGGGGAGGGGGGCAGAACCAGAGTGACTGGTGGAACTGACCCCACGTGTGTGTGGGCGTATGCCACACCTACTGACATTATCAGAACATTCCTAGTCTCCGTCTAGTGGAGGACTAGCTATATAGTTACTGTGATCCTGAACTACACACACACATACACACACACACACACACTCACACTATATATATATAATACAAATGTAATCACTTGAGCCTTGCTTGTCTTGTGGACTCTGCACCTTGTGGACTGGGCGTGGTCTAGAGCACCCCATAACATTACTTCATGCAGAACTTTCAGGTCCCCTGCGGCCATGCACTAACTAGGGACTAGGGAGGTGAGGTGTGCGGCTGCACTGGACACCTTCCACTAGCAATTCTATCTCCTCTGGCCAGTCAATACAACCTCTTGCTTAGCATGTGAGCAGGATATATATAGAGAGGTGAATATAGAGTAGGATATATATAGAGTGGTGAATATAGAGCAGGCTATATATAGAGAGGTGAATATAGAGCAGGATATATATAGAGAGGTGAATATAGAGCAGTCCTGATATATAGAGAGGTGAATATAGAGCAGGATATATATAGAGAGAGGTGAATATAGAGCAGGATATATATAGAGAGGTGAATATAGAGCAGGATATATATATAGAGATAGGTGAATCTAGAGCAGGATATATATAGAGATGAATATAGAGCAGTGTATATATAGAGGTGAATATAGAGTAGGATATATATAGAGAGGTGAATACAGAGCAGGATATATATAGAGGTGAATATAGAGCAGGATATATATAGATAGAGGTGAATATAGAGCAGGGTATATATAGAGCAGGATATATATATAGAGATGGTGAATATAGAGCAGGGTATATATAGAGAGGTGAATATAGAGCAGGATATATAGAGAGAGAGGTGAATATAGAGTAGGATATATATGGAGGTGAATATAGAGTAGGATATATAGAGAGATGGATATAGAGGTGAATATAGAGCAGGATATATATATAGAGAGGTGAATATAGAGCAGGATATATATAGAGAGAGGTGAATATAGAGCAGGATATATATAGAGGTGAATATAGAGCAGGATATATATAGAGACAGTTGAATATAGAGCAGAATAATACATTATAGTCTAGGCCAAGTGCCAGTTAGAAGGCTCTAGCTACTGCACTGGTCTAGGCTGGTCCAGAGAAGTCCATGGAGAACTTTCTAATTAGCTAAGAAGTGTCTCGTTTGTCTAGTTCATATACTATTCTGGTGTGTGTGTGTGCGTGTGAGGAGATCTGAAGACCCACGTCTCTACAGCTACACATCCTTTAGTGGGTCTGGAGCGGCTGTGCCTTCATAAAGGGTGTGGCATGCTATGACATAAGAGAGATACTGCTCAAGTGGTAAAGGGTCTTCTCTCATATATAATAAATCACCTTCTCAATAATCAATATTCAATCAAGTCTTCATCAGGAATAATGAGATGCTAAGGCTCACGTGAGCCTGTTATATTGCCAGTGCACACGCCTAGAGCATGTCCACCAGATGTAAATAATAATAATAATAATAATAATAATATGAATAAATTTAATTTTTTTTTAAATGAACGAATAAAAATATAATAAACAAATAAATCAAACAACAATTAATTACATATATTAACATAATAATACAGATAATAAATGAATAAAAATAATGATAATAAAAAATAAAAAAATAATAATAAAATAATAAATAACATTTTATATATAATAATAATAATAAATAATAAGTTAGTGGACGTGGGTTACGTGGGGTTAAAGTTCAGGCTCTTACCCAGCAGCCATGCAGGTCCATTCCACAGTCTCCATTGGGCCCACTCACACTTTGCCACTGCTATGGCGGATCCAGAAGGGATCGACTGGTCTCGTTCGAGGCCCTTTTTTCTCTAATTTCCCAAACTCTAACTAAACAACAAACCTGCAATGCTTTTTGCCTTTTCTTGCTTTTTCCTTTTTCCTATAATTATTTACTGACCTGCGAAGCCACACCCCCAAGTGGGGGCAACGTGGGGGTGTGGTTGCACCAGACGCAACCTTACCTATTATCGTCGTTCCAAATGTTCAGCACCTGGTTCATTACCTCCCAGAGAGATTTACTGTCGACTCCTGTCACTCACCAAATATCTTACTCGTGGCTCAGTCAAAGTTAAAGGCTTTTTTCAAAGCCCCCCCAGGCCCCCCTAAAGCTAAGTAAGTTGATCTAAACTAAGCACTGATTGAGAATATTATTCTATTGAATAGATTGCCAACTTAGTACTTGTACTAGCTAGCTATAGTCCTTGCAGCCAGCCACTACTGCTAGCTAGTAGAGTTAATTTACATAGAAATTTCCACATTTAATGATAGGAAACAAAAAGGACCGACAAGAAGACCACTTTTCCATCTCCAGCTGATGTACCTGCTGTCACTCTTCCATGGTCTCCTGCTTCAGTCCATTGTGTCTCCTCCGAGCCCTCTGTGTCTGTGATTCTCACCCAGCCCTCTGTGTCTGTCACAGAGAACTCTCTATCTGTGTCTCCCAGCCAGCCCTCGGGCTCTGTGTCTGAGTCTCCTCCTGAGCCTACTGAGTCGGTGCTATGACTGCCTTCATGTTCCACTTCTGTCCTGCCCTCTCATTCCGCATCTCATCTGCCCTGCACTTCCTTGTCCACTTTTTCTGCTGCTTCTTCTTCAAAGTGCTTCAATTGATTTTGAGAAGTGTAACGATATTGGCTTGCTTATGCGCTCAATGCCCCAAACAGATATCCTGAATTTGGCTCCAGAGTGCAAGTATTCACTTTTAGTTAATCCTTAAGCCTGATAGTTCATTTACATTTCCAAGTGGTTATTTAGATGGCTGTAATAGGTCCTGTCAACATAAATACTTGGCTGAAAACCCTTGGTTGGTTTATAGTAAAGTAGAAGATGGAATAGTTTGTTTGCCATGTGTTCTCTTTGCTACAAAGGGTTTGGGTCATTTTGTATGTAATGGATGTAATGCATGGTTTCGGAAAACTAAAACGTTTGCCAGTCACAACTGTACGCAGACACTCAGTACCATCAGCTGGCTTTAGCTCGGGTAGATGCTTTAAAGTCTTCCCATGTGTGTCCAGAGTCTTCTATTAAGAATCGTTTGCTGCATATAGATGAGAGTAACATAGCAACAAATAGGTATAATAAGCTGTATGGCTGATGCAATACTTCTTTGTGGCAAGCAATGTATGCTATTCGAGGTCACAGAGATGATAGCATGGCTGATTATGAGGTCAACAGAGGGAATCTTTTAGCACTTCTTGAATACTCTGTGAGGTCTGGAAATGTAGCCAAGCATTTGCCAAGCATTTGAAAGATGCCTAAAAAAATGCAACTTATACTAGCAAAACTACCCAAAATCAACTCATTGAATGCATAGCTGATCATATTAGAGATAGTATAATACAGGAAATTAAACAAGCTAAATATTATTCTATTCTTAGTGACAAAGTCGTTGATATATCCAATAAGGAGCAGGTGTCAGTAGTGTTAAGATTTGTAGATAGTAATTGTAATATAAGAGAAGAATTCTTAGATTTCATAAGTACAGAAAGGATCACTGGAGAGGTTTTGGCTCTTGCAATAAAAGAAGCACTGAATAAGTATGACTTAGACTTTGAAGATTGTAGGGGGCAAGGCTATGATGGTGCTAGCAAGATGTCTAGTGCAAGGGGTGTGCAGGGTTGTCTCTTGGCAGAAAATCCTAAAGCCACATATATCCACTGTAATAGTCACATACTTAATTTGTGTATTGTTGCAGCTTGTAGTTTACCTCCTATTCGTAATAAATATGAATTCTACTGTTACTGAGACAGCATACTTCTTCCATTATAGTGCTAAACGGCAACTATTTCTCGAGAAAGTAATTGATAAGGAAACTAGTGTTGTTAAAGTTAAGGATCTTTGTAGAACAAGATGGATTTAGCGGCACGAAGCTTATGGGGAAAAAATTATGTGCAATTCCTCGTAACTGCAATGGAAGCAATTACAGAACGTGATCCTACATATGAGGATATGAACTGGGATATGAAAACAATTGTGGCAGCCAATGGCTTTCTCAAGATGTACCTTTCCTTTCCTTTTTTTTGAAAAAATATGTGTTTTCAGCCCTCTTCCCCCCTTAAACACACATAGGCTCTTGCTCTAGCCCTAGACTCAAGTATGTGTGATCCTAGCCCTAGACTCAAGCATATGCGATCCTAGCCCTAGACTCAAGCATGTGTGATCCTTGCCCTAGACTCAAGCATATGTGATCCTAGCCCTAGACTCAAGCATATGTGATCCTAGCCCTAGACTCAAGCATATGTGATCCTAGCCCTAGACTCAAGCATGTGTGATCCTAGCCCTAGACTCAAGCATGTGTGATCCTAGCCCTAGACTCAAGCATATGTGATCCTAGCCCTAGACTCAAGCATATGTGATCCTAGCCCTAGACTCAAGCATATGTGATCCTAGCCCTAGACTCAAGCATATGTGATCCTAGCCCTAGACTCAAGCATATGTGTCCCTAGCCCTAGACTCAAGCATATGTGATCCTAGCCCTAGACTCAAGCATATGTGATCCTAGCCCTAGACTCAAGCATATGTGATCCTAGCCCTAGACTCAAGCATATGTGATCCTAGCCCTAGACTCAAGCATATGTGATCCTAGCCCTAGACTCAAGCATATGTGATCCTAGCCCTAGACTCAAGCATATGTGATCCTAGCCCTAGACTCAAGCATATGTGATCCTAGCCCTAGACTCAAGCATATGTGTCCCTAGCCCTAGACTCAAGCATATGTGATCCTAGCCCTAGACTCAAGCATATGTGATCCTAGCCCTAGACTCAAGCATATGTGATCCTAGCCCTAGACTCAAGCATATGTGATCCTAGCCCTAGACTCAAGCATATGTGATCCTAGCCCTAGACTCAAGCATATGTGTCCCTAGCCCTAGACTCAAGCATATGTGATCCTAGCCCTAGACTCAAGCATGTGTGATCCTTGCCCTAGACTCAAGCATATGTGATCCTAGCCCTAGACTCAAGCATATGTGATCCTAGCCCTAGACTCAAGCATATGTGATCCTAGCCCTAGACTCAAGCATATGTGATCCTAGCCCTAGACTCAAGCATATGTGATCCTAGCCCTAGACTCAAGCATATGTGTCCCTAGCCCTAGACTCAAGCATATGTGATCCTAGCCCTAGACTCAAGCATGTCTGATCCTAGCCCTAGACTCAAGCATATGTGATCCTAGCCCTAGACTCAAGCATATGTGATCCTAGCCCTAGACTCAAGCATATGTGATCCTAGCCCTAGACTCAAGCATATGTGATCCTAGCCCTAGACTCAAGCATATGTGATCCTAGCCCTAGACTCAAGCATATGTGATCCTAGCCCTAGACTCAAGCATATGTGATCCTAGCCCTAGACTCAAGCATATGTATGTGATCCTAGCCCTAGACTTGAGCATATGTGATCCTAGCCCTAGACTCAAGCATATGTGATCCTAGCCCTAGACTCAAGCATATGTGATCCTAGCCCTAGACTCAAGCATATGTGATCCTAGCCCTAGACTCAAGCATATGTGACACTAGCCCTAGACTCAAGCATATGTGATCCTAGCCCTAGACTCAAGCATATGTGATCCTAGCCCTAGACTCAAGCATATGTGATCCTAGCCCTAGACTCAAGCATATGTGATCCTAGCCCTAGACTCAAGCATATGTGATCCTAGCCCTAGACCCTAGCCCTAGACTCAAGCATATGTGATCCTAGCCCTAGACTCAAGCATATGTGATCCTAGCCCTAGACTCAAGCATATGTGATCCTAGCCCTAGACTCAAGCATATGTGATCCTAGCCCTAGACTCAAGCATATGTGATCCTAGCCCTAGACTCAAGCATATGTGATCCTAGCCCTAGACTCAAGCATATGTGATCCTAGCCCTAGACTCAAGCATATGTGATCCTAGCCCTAGACTCAAGCATATGTGATCCTAGCCCTAGACTCAAGCATATGTGATCCTAGCCCTAGACTCAAGCATATGTGATCCTAGCCCTAGACTCAAGCATATGTGTCCCTAGCCCTAGACTCAAGCATATGTGTCCCTAGCCCTAGACTCAAGCATATGTGATCCTAGCCCTAGACTCAAGCATATGTGATCCTAGCCCTAGACTCAAGCATATGTGTTCCTAGCCCTAGACTCAAGCATATGTGATCCTAGCCCTAGACTCAAGCATATGTGATCCTAGCCCTAGACTCAAGCATATGTGATCCTAGCCCTAGACTCAAGCATGTCTGATCCTAGCCCTAGACTCAAGCATATGTGATCCTAGCCCTAGACTCAAGCATATGTGATCCTAGCCCTAGACTCAAGCATATGTGATCCTAGCCCTAGACTCAAGCATATGTGATCCTAGCCCTAGACTCAAGCATATGTGACACTAGCCCTAGACTCAAGCATATGTGATCCTAGCCCTAGACTCAAGCATATGTGATCCTAGCCCTAGACTCAAGCATATGTGATCCTAGCCCTAGACTCAAGCATATGTGATCCTAGCCCTAGACTCAAGCATATGTGATCCTAGCCCTAGACTCAAGCATATGTGATCCTAGCCCTAGACTCAAGCATATGTGACACTAGCCCTAGACTCAAGCATATGTGTCCCTAGCCCTAGACTCAAGCATATGTGATCCTAGCCCTAGACTCAAGCATATGTGATCCTAGCCCTAGACTCAAGCATATGTGTCCCTAGCCCTAGACTCAAGCATATGTGATCCTAGCCCTAGACTCAAGCATATGTGATCCTAGCCCTAGACTCAAGCATATGTGATCCTAGCCCTAGACTCAAGCATATGTGATCCTAGCCCTAGACTCAAGCATATGTGATCCTAGCCCTAGACTCAAGCATATGTGATCCTAGCCCTAGACTCAAGCATATGTGATCCTAGCCCTAGACTCAAGCATGTGTGATCCTAGCCCTAGACTCAAGCATATGTGATCCTAGCCCTAGACTCAAGCATGTGTGATCCTAGCCCTAGACTCAAGCATATGTGATCCTAGCCCTAGACTCAAGCATATGTGATCCTAGCCCTAGACTCAAGCATATGTGATCCTAGCCCTAGACTCAAGCATATGTGATCCTAGCCCTAGACTCAAGCATATGTGATCCTAGCCCTAGACTCAAGCATATGTGATCCTAGCCCTAGACTCAAGCATATGTGATCCTAGCCCTAGACTCAAGCATATGTGATCCTAGCCCTAGACTCAAGCATATGTGATCCTAGCCCTAGACTCAAGCATATGTGATCCTAGCCCTAGACTCAAGCATATGTGATCCTAGCCCTAGACTCAAGCATATGTGATCCTAGCCCTAGACTCAAGCATATGTGATCCTAGCCCTAGACTCAAGCATATGTGATCCTAGCCCTAGACTCAAGCATATGTGATCCTAGCCCTAGACTCAAGCATATGTGATCCTAGCCCTAGACTCAAGCATATGTGATCCTAGCCCTAGACTCAAGCATATGTGATCCTAGCCCTAGACTCAAGCATGTGTGATCCTAGCCCTAGACTCAAGCATGTGTGATCCTAGCCCTAGACTCAAGCATATGTGATCCTAGCCCTAGACTCAAGCATATGTGTCCCTAGCCCTAGACTCAAGCATATGTTTCCCTAGCCCTAGTGGCATAGCTCTCTTGTTATCCAGGATTTCTAGGGGTCAGAGTACACACTGAAGGGGCTGACTATGAGTGAGGGCCAGAGTAAGCACTGAAGGGATGAAATCATTTAGTAGTTAATTAAGTTATTATTAAAAAAACTTGTGGTTACCACTTTATAGCTCCATAGATTCTGCAACCTTCATGGTATAGACTTGATATATAGCTCAAAAGATAAGTCTCTCTGTGTGCTCTCTCTTCATACTAAAAATGTTGCATAGGTATAGCTCCATAGATTATGCACACTTCACTGTATGGACTTGATATATAGCTCAAAAGATAGGTCTCTCTGTGTGCTCTCTCTTGAACCTAAAACATTTTCCATGGCGATAAATATACTGAAGTTACTGGAGCTAAAGTGGGGGTACCTCAAAACCCGAGTGCCTGAGTTAGGAACACTTTTTCCTCCAGATTGCCAAGTGGCTAGAGAGCTGAAATTAGTACCAGTGGTTAGAGCAAGGCAATGTAGTTTTTCATTAGGCACTAAAACTTGAGTACGTGGTCAAGCTCATGGTTGAAAAAAGAATTTTAACGATATTCATTTTTCAACTGGGCCACCTACTAAAGTTTTAGGGCTATGGCTGGAGCAGCTTGTAGCTAGGACAAGGTAAAAAGAGTAACTCTGCAGGATGCTGGCAGGCGCACCAGTTCCTGCCTCTACCTGTCCTGGTGGGGCAACTTGCCACACCCCATCTGACCACACCGCTAACAATGGTTGAGCCGCCAGCTACTGGAACTTGAGGACTAGCTTCAGCAGAAGCATCGTTGCTCTGACGTGCACATCAGCTGTAGCTGTGTTGTGTGTGTATGTAGTTTGCTGGTCTGGACTTGCAGGACAGTGCTGGTCCTAGGAGGTCTTCATTGCAGCCTCGAAGAGAAACTACTACAGGTAAGACACTGCAGTGTTACAGGCACACACTAGCAACACGCAGAGTGTTACAGGCACACACTAGCAACATACAGAGTGTTACAGGCACACTAGTAATGTGTGGAGTGTTATAGGCACACTAGCAACATGTGGAGTGTTACAGGCACACACTGGCAACATGCTAAGTGTTACAGATGCATACTAGCAACATGCTGAGTGTTACAGATGCACACTAGCAACATGTGGAGTGTTACAGACACACACTAGCAACATGTGGAGTGTTACAAGCACACCCTAGCTACATGTGGCGTGTTACAGGAAAACTAGCATCAGTGGAGTGTTAAAGGCACACCCTAGCAACATGTGGAGTGTTACTTGCACACATTAGCAATATGTGGAGTGTTACTTGCACACATTAGCAATATGTGCAGTGTTGCAGGTGCACACTGGCAACTCTTGATGGTGATGTGTGTGTGGCTATAGATCGCTACGTGCCACCTCACTTGCGTGGAGGGTCTGGAGCAGGACGAAGAGGAACTTACGGTGACCCTCCCTCACTAGTAGGTACCAGTACACCACTTATTATTATAACAGTTACACCCTCTACAAATGTGCGTTCCTGCACGATCAGGAATGGAACTTGATCTTAGGAAATGGACCTGAATCACACCCAGTAAAAGGTGACGTGTTTATTTATTTTTTTAAAATTGGGGGAAAAATTTGCGCTATCCAAGCTATCCAGTTGAGCACATACTGAACATGTGCTCTGTGGTAAGTTTAAGGGGGGATGATGATTTTTTTATTTTAACCTGTGGTTACAACTTTAGAGTTCCGTAGATTCTGCAAACTTCATGGTATGGACTTGATATATACGTAGCTCAAAAGATAGGTCTCTCTGTGTGCTCTCTTTTGATACAAAAAATGCTTCATTAGGTATAACTATAGGCAAGTTACTAGACCCTAAAGCGGAGGGACCTCAAAAATCTGAATCGCCGCAACCTCCACAGAAACCACTCCGAGTTGCAAAGTGAAAAAAAAAATTGAAAATGGTACGAGTGGCTTCTAGCGCACGCAATAACTCTTTTGAATAGGCGTTAAAAATTTATTACTGGTCAAACAAGTGGGTGCAAAATTGATTTTGCACCCACTTGTTTGACCAGTAATAAATTTTTAACGCCTTGTTCAAATGAGTGATTGGAGCTTCCTCTAGCCACTCGTACCATCAGCCCTAGAAGAGGTCCCTAGCCTAGCCCTAGAAGAGGTCCCTAGTCTAGCCCTAGAAGAGGTCCCTAGCCTAGCCCTAGAAGAGGGTCCCCACAGGATTTACAGTACGTTTGGCGTTTACGTGATGGGTGTGCGTAAGCAAGCCCCAAGTTGGGGGGTCTGGTGGCATGCCCCACCCCCCCCACAATTTTTTTGTGCAAAATCGATGCTCGCAGATTGATTCTGAGAAATTTTGAGGGTACTTTCCTATACTTAAAGTACTAGCACATGGACAGAACATTCTAAATTATGACACAGTTGCATCTTGCCACAGAATAGTTTTGTGGCAGATGCAATTGTGTCATAATCTAGAATGGTTCTGTCCATGTGCTGCTATTATTCTGTGGTTAGCTCTCCTAATTGTAGTGTAGATTAAATCTACACTACAATTAGGAAAGCTAACCACAGAATAATAGCAGAACATTCTAGATTAACACATGACTAAACTGTGACACAGAATTTTCTAGATTTATTCACAATTTTGTATTTAAAGAGCAAATGCTTCAGCTAGTAGCATTCTACAACTAAATATGACCCAGAGAAATACAAACCTACACAAATGAACCTCAGCAACTGTTTTACCAGAAAGCTAGTGCGTGCTAGGTCTAGTAGAGATTCTGAGGATGTTGAAGATGTAGTCCCAACTACGTCGACTAGTGATGCCTTGACTACAACCAATTCCGAAGCATCAGTAGGTAGATCAGTGTGTTCCAAAGCGCAGAAGAGGAAACTCTACAAAGCCAGGCTCAGCTACAAGAAGGAGTGGGAGCAGAAATATCCTTGGGTGTACTGCGCTGATCCTAAGCAGGACATGTTCTGCAAGCTCTGCCAGAAGCGAGGAAATGCACCTTCAACAGCCAGAGGTGCATGGACCACTCGGGGAATTCAGGATTGGAATCACGCTACTGAACAACTCAAGGAACACAGCCAGTCAAAATGGCACAGAGATGCTGTTAGCCATGCTCGAATGGCAGAACAAGGAAAGGAGCAGAGTGTCTCACAACTGCAATGTTCAGCAGCTGCTAAGGAGGTTGAAGAAAGGAGAGCAAAGAACAGAAACATAGTGCTTAATTAAGGGGGTGCTATGGGTACTTAAAAAAAAAAGTGAACCTCGAATACAACTGATCATAACTTTTTTGCTTCTACTCCTATGAACATAATTTTGCTATCAAAAGATAGCCCACTTGTCATGCTTTCAAATGAGATGCATATCATATACTTTCTTTTAGTCCTCATTTCTTGCCTCCCGCCCACAATAACTCATTCCAATAATATTTTTGTCTAACATTTTATACCATTTTGTAGCTCTGTCTTTACTCTACCAATTGAATGGTTTCAAAAAAAATTCATTGCCTCTTTTGTGAAGTTATTGATGATCTAAGGTAAAATTTGGTAAAATTTTACATTTGTACTCGCCATTACTAGTGGATTTTTTTTTTTTTTTAAGATTCTAAACCATTCAATTTGTAGCACTATGCATGCTCTAGCCACAGAAGCAATTACAAGCCAATACAAAATACTAGTAAGGGTGGGGAGTGGGCGGCATCTTCTTCAATGGTGCTTGCTTCTTTGAGTTACCTTGAAGGAACCCCAAAAAGTTATATCAATGTAAGTTTGGGCTTGTACTGACAGGGGAGACAGCTGCATTTTTTAAACTTTTTTTAAAACTTGTGGTTAAATTTTTTGAGCTCTGTAGATTCTGCAAACTTCATTGTATGGACTTGATATATAGCTCAAAAGATAGGTCTCTCTGTGTGCTCTCTTTTGATACTAAAATATGTTTCATAGGATAACTATAGGCAAGTTACTAAACCCTAAAGAGGAGGGACCTCAATAACCTGCATCCCAAAGTCCCCATTCAGAATAACTCCAGATTGCTAAGTGCAAAACAAATTGAAATTGGTACGAGTGGCTAGAGGAAGCCCTAGAGCATTCAATCACCTTTTTGAATAAGCGTTAAAAATTTATTACTTGGTAAAGCGCGTGGGTGCAAAATTGAGAGCATTGATTTTCAACACCCTCAAGTTATATGCAATTCTCAATTACCACTGCACTTGTTACCATGGGGTTAGTGGTTACCATGGTGATTGTTATCTTCATTTAGATCAGCAGAATTCATTTGGAGGAGGTGGGAGTGGTTACTATGGTGGTCGTGGAGGTCGGAGGAACTATGGGGGTAGAGGTGGCAGTGGTCAAGGTTACTTTGACAGAAGGTGAGCCACACATGGCAATGGGTAAAGGGTCTTCTCTCTAACACACTGTATGTAATATAGATACTAGCGCTCTTTACCAAGTGGACTAATGCCAATTATTGTTACAGTCATTGTGTTCATCTTAATCCAACTAATGTTGATCTTAACCCTCAAAATGTTGATCTTACTTCCCACTGATGTTGATCTCAACCCCCACAATTGTTGATCTCAACCCCCACAATTGTTGATCTCAACCCCCACAATTGTTGATCTCAACCCCCACAATTGTTGATCTCAACCCCCACAATTGTTGATCTTGACCTGCACTGGTCTGGGCCAGGTGCCAGTAAGAAGGCTCTAGCTACTGCACTGGTCTGGGCCGGGTGCCAGTGAGAAGGCTCTAGCTACTGCACTGGTCTGGGCCAGGTGCCAGTGAGAAGGCTCTAGCTACTGCACTGGTCTGGGCCAGGTGCCAGTGAGAAGGCTCTAGCTACTGCACTGGTCTGGGCCAGGTGCCAGTGAGAAGGCTCTAGCTACTGCACTGGTCTGGGCCAGGTGCCAGTTAGAAGGCTCTAGCTACTGCACTGGTCTGGGCTGGTCCAGAGAAGTCCATGGATAAGAACTTTCTCATTAGCTAGGAAGTGTCTCGTTCATCTAGTTCATATACTATTCTGGTGTGTGTGTGTGTGTGTGCAGGAGATCTGAAGACCCACGTCTCTACAGCTACACATCCTTTAGTGGGTCTGGAGCCTAGTAAGTGGGTGTGCCTTCATAAAGGGTGTGGCATGCTATGACATAAGAGACTTGTCAAGGATACTGCTCAAGTGGTAAAGGGTCTTCTCTCATACATATATATATACACTGTTGCTCATGCCAAATTCCAATTATTGCAATGGGCCAATGAGAATGCCTGTACCTGGTCATGTGAATATCTGCACTGTCAGCAGGTCTGTGTGCATGTCCTGTGCTCGTGACACTCCGAGGTGGTGGTCCATGACAAATTGAAAAGATGTACCAGACCCCTCGGCATATTCATGGGGGCGTAGTCTGAGAGTTGAAACATTTCTTAGGCCAAGTAGCATCTTTGCAGCCTTCAGCACTACGGTTGCCATGGAAACATTAGCTATAAACAGAAATCTTTAGCTAATCGGTGAGACCAGTGGAGCTCCTGGCAACCTCTTGCTGACTAGGGCCACACCCATTCTTGTCGATATAATTTCTGATTAATGCCCGTATAGATGTGGTGACTGACACAGGGATCTTGTGCTCCTCTGCGAGGACTCGGCCTCGCAGAAGGTGGGATGATTGGCTGTGTAGTGCCTAGCTAGGGCTAGGTGGGATGATTGGCTGTGTAGTGCCTAGGTGGGGCTAGGTGGGATGATTGGCTGTGTAGTGCCTAGGTGGGGCTAGGTGGGATGATTGGCTGTGTAGTGCCTAGCTAGGGCTAGGTGGGATGATTGGCTGTGTAGTGCCTAGGTGGGGCTAGGTGGGATGATTGGCTGTGTAGTGCCTAGCTAGGGCTAGGTGGGATGATTGGCTGTGTAGTGCCTAGGTGGGGCTAGGTGGGATGATTGGCTGTGTAATGTCTAGATTGGTTTTAAAGGTTCCGGCTATTGCTTGTGGAAGGATCTCGGATCGAGTCCCCAAGCACCGTTGTATTTCATAAGAGTGTGCCCATGAGCTCATCCTGAGGGGAATGCCTGCTGTTAGTCTTGCTGGCACAGAAGCTGGTGGAATGATAAATATTGTCTCCAAATACAGGTAGCTGTTGTCTAGACAAGGAACTCCTAGAACTCATTAATTGATGAATGATGTTTGCCGTCTCTTATTAGATGAGACGAGGAGAGATCTAGCAGATTGAATTGGAGTGGGAGGAGCTGAAAGTGGGGGGAGTGGCTAGACAAGTTGTGTGGTCGATTGGAGTGATTTAAAACTGTTGTGGGCGGAGCTTATTTATTTGAAGACACGAATATCCACTGAAGCGTCATAACTAATCTGTTCCTGGGCCTGGGGATCGTCACTTTGTTGCCTTCTAAGGTTGGGAGGAAGGAGCACGGATGGTTGTCCTTGACCCCGAGAAATTTGATGACTGTTTGAGCCACGCCTATTTCTTGACCTGGTGTGGCTGTCCTGTTATGGTGTGGGTGCCTCCACAAACATCACACGTGTGTACACGTGTGGGTGTGGCAAGTTTGTCCCAGCTCGTCGTGTCCATGGTAACGGTGTATGAGTCAGATTTGTGTATTGTAGTGGTGGAGGGCGGCCCAACCCACCTCTGCAGCAGCAGATGTCGGACTCGTGGTACAGTTATGGCAGTGGAGGAGGAGGAGGGAGGCGGCCTGAGGAAGGAGGCGTCACCATGAGTGCTCAGGAGTGGGAAAGACCCATTGCACGCAACGAGCGCCTGGAGAGGTATGGACACACCCACATCACTCATAGTGCCTCTCCCTGCTAATATCACATGCCCTGCCCACATTGGGTTGGGTTGACCATATTTGATGCTCAAGAGAAAGTGTTGAACAAAATTAATGCACTTGCCTTGGGCTAAATATGGCAGACAAGATGGTTTGTTGGTGATGATCCATACCTGTTTTTCTCACTGAGTGCCTCCATATAAAAATATTCATTAGGTATTAATCTACATGTGTACCAATTTTGGTGCTTTTATAAAAAAATGCATAATAGGTTTGGTAAGTTGGACGCACTGGCTTGCCTGAGGAATGTGTTAACCACACAGTTGACCTTCGTCCCCTATGACATTTATTTTCGTCCCCTGACATTTATATTCGTCTCCTATGAAATTTATCTTCGCTCCTATGAAATTTAGCTTTGGCCACTCCCCACCCCTTAATTGAGATTAGTCCGGAACAACTAGAGTTACACATGCATGGACATGCCCTAGCCTGGTAGTGATGTGTGTGTGTGTGTGTGTGTACCTGTGTGTGTGGGTGATGCAGGGAGCTGTTTGGAAATGCCCCTACTGGTATCAACTTTGAGAAGTACGACAACATTCCTGTGGAGGCAACTGGAGAGACATGGCCTCCACATATCTCCTCCTTCGAAGATTGCAACTTCTCTGAGATTATTCAAGAGAACATTAAGGTGAGATGGTTGCTAGGGTAAACAAGGTGAGAGTGGTTGCTAGGGTAAACAAGGTGAGAGTGGTTGCCAGGATAAACAAGTGAGAGTGGTTGCTAGGGTAAGGTGAGTTGGTTGCTAAGGGAAAGCATGGGTGAGAATGGATGCCAGGGTAAACAAGGTGGGTGGTTGCCAGGGTAAACAAGGTGAGAGTGGTTGCTAGGGTAAACAAGGTGAGAGTGGTTGCCAGGGTAAACAAGGTGAGAGTGGTTGCCATGGTAAACAAGGTGGGTGGTTGCCAGGGTAAACAAGGTGAGTGGTTGCTAGGGTAAACAAGGTGATAGTGGTTGCCAGGGTAAACAAGGTGAGAGTGGTTGCCAGGGAGAAGTGTGTGGGTGATGGTTGCCAGGGAGACGTGTGTGTACTAAGGGAAATTGGGAGCTGCCAGCAACTGCCAGCCTGTTTAATTTTGAGAGATATTGGAAGTGCAGCCATGGTAATAGATATCTGTGAGGATTGCTAGGGAGAAGAATGTGGGACTGATGGTTGCTAGGGATGTGCGGGTGGCACTCAGAATATTGGCTCAGTTTGGTGTGGGTGTGGTTTCATGTTTGGGTGTGATGTTGGTTGTGGTGTGCTGCAGCTCTCATCCTATACGAAGCCCACCCCAGTGCAGAAGTACTCCCTGCCCATCATCACGCAAGGCCGGGACCTGATGGCCTGTGCTCAGACCGGGTCTGGGAAGACTGCAGCATTCTTGCTGCCAGTGCTTAGCAGAGTCTTCACAGGTGGACCTCCGTCACACCCGTCCGAGGTGAGTCTGCACGTCCCCTTACTCTGTAGACCTCATCTCCCCCACATTAGCCTTGCTATATGGAGCACACCACTATGTGGCTTGAACCGTTGGGATGCACATTTTATCCAATTAATATACAGCATGAACTCTGACCTCACTTGCATAGTAATAGTTACACACAGTATGAACTTCACACTAGCCAATGCCTTGCCTTGTCTAGTAATCCTAGTAATCCAGTGTTGTCTACAGTATACAATACAAGTCAACATAATGCATTCCCTAGGGCTATTACATGTAGATGTGGAGGTGCTGGTGTGTATTAGATGAGGAGGTGCTGGTGTGTATTAGATGTGGAGGTGCTGGTGTGTATTAGATGTGGATGTGCTGGTGTGTATTAGATGTGGAGGTGCTGGTGTGTATTAGATGTGGAGGTGCTGGTGTGTATTAGATGTGGAGGTGCTGGTGTGTATTAGCTGAGGAGGTGCTGGTGTGTATTAGATGAGGAGGTGCTGGTGTGTATTAGATGTGGAGGTGCTGGTGTGTATTAGCTGAGGAGGTGCTGGTGTGTATTAGATGAGGAGGTGCTGGTGTGTATTGTAGATGAGGAGGTGCTGGTGTGTATTAGATGAGGAGGTGCTGGTGTGTATTAGATGAGGAGGTGCTGGTGTGTATTAGATGAGGAGGTGCTGGTGTGTATTGTAGATGAGGAGGTGCTGGTGTGTATTAGATGTGGAGGTGCTGGTGTGTATTAGATGTGGAGGTGCTGGTGTGTATTAGATGAGGAGGTGCTGGTGTGTATTAGATGTGGAGGTGCTGGTGTGTATTAGATGTGGAGGTGCTGGTGTGTATTAGCTGAGGAGGTGCTGGTGTGTATTAGATGAGGAGGTGCTGGTGTGTATTGTAGATGAGGAGGTGCTGGTGTGTATTAGATGAGGAGGTGCTGGTGTGTATTAGCTGAGGAGGTGCTGGTGTGTATTAGATGAGGAGGTGCTGGTGTGTATTGTAGATGAGGAGGTGCTGGTGTGTATTAGATGAGGAGGTGCTGGTGTGTATTAGATGAGGAGGTGCTGGTGTGTATTAGATGTGGAGGTGCTGGTGTGTATTAGCTGAGGAGGTGCTGGTGTGTATTAGATGAGGAGGTGCTGGTGTGTATTAGATGTGGAGGTGCTGGTGTGTATTAGCTGAGGAGGTGCTGGTGTGTATTAGATGAGGAGGTGCTGGTGTGTATTGTAGATGAGGAGGTGCTGGTGTGTATTAGATGAGGAGGTGCTGGTGTGTATTAGATGAGGAGGTGCTGGTGTGTATTAGATGAGGAGGTGCTGGTGTGTATTGTAGATGAGGAGGTGCTGGTGTGTATTAGATGTGGAGGTGCTGGTGTGTATTAGATGTGGAGGTGCTGGTGTGTATTAGATGAGGAGGTGCTGGTGTGTATTAGATGTGGAGGTGCTGGTGTGTATTAGATGTGGAGGTGCTGGTGTGTATTAGCTGAGGAGGTGCTGGTGTGTATTAGATGAGGAGGTGCTGGTGTGTATTGTAGATGAGGAGGTGCTGGTGTGTATTAGATGAGGAGGTGCTGGTGTGTATTAGCTGAGGAGGTGCTGGTGTGTATTAGATGAGGAGGTGCTGGTGTGTATTGCAGATGAGGAGGTGCTGGTGTGTATTAGATGAGGAGGTGCTGGTGTGTATTGTAGATGAGGAGGTGCTGGTGTGTATTAGATGTGGAGGTGCTGGTGTGTATTAGATGTGGAGGTGCTGGTGTGTATTAGATGAGGAGGTGCTGGTGTGTATTAGATGTGGAGGTGCTGGTGTGTATTAGATGTGGAGGTGCTGGTGTGTATTAGCTGAGGAGGTGCTGGTGTGTATTAGATGAGGAGGTGCTGGTGTGTATTGTAGATGAGGAGGTGCTGGTGTGTATTAGATGAGGAGGTGCTGGTGTGTATTAGATGAGGAGGTGCTGGTGTGTATTAGCTGAGGAGGTGCTGGTGTGTATTAGATGAGGAGGTGCTGGTGTGTATTGTAGATGAGGAGGTGCTGGTGTGTATTAGATGAGGAGGTGCTGGTGTGTATTAGATGAGGAGGTGCTGGTGTGTATTAGATGAGGAGGTGCTGGTGTGTATTGTAGATGAGGAGGTGCTGGTGTGTATTAGATGTGGAGGTGCTGGTGTGTATTAGATGTGGAGGTGCTGGTGTGTATTAGATGAGGAGGTGCTGGTGTGTATTAGATGTGGAGGTGCTGGTGTGTATTAGATGTGGAGGTGCTGGTGTGTATTAGCTGAGGAGGTGCTGGTGTGTATTAGATGAGGAGGTGCTGGTGTGTATTGTAGATGAGGAGGTGCTGGTGTGTATTAGATGAGGAGGTGCTGGTGTGTATTAGATGAGGAGGTGCTGGTGTGTATTAGATGAGGAGGTGCTGGTGTGTATTGTAGATGAGGAGGTGCTGGTGTGTATTAGATGAGGAGGTGCTGGTGTGTATTAGATGAGGAGGTGCTGGTGTGTATTAGATGTGGAGGTGCTGGTGTGTATTAGATGTGGAGGTGCTGGTGTGTATTAGATGTGGAGGTGCTGGTGTGTATTAGATGTGGAGGTGCAGGTGTGTATTAGCTGAGGAGGTGCTGGTGTGTATTAGATGAGGAGGTGCTGGTGTGTATTGTAGATGAGGAGGTGCTGGTGTGTATTAGATGAGGAGGTGCTGGTGTGTATTAGATGAGGAGGTGCTGGTGTGTATTAGATGTGGAGGTGCTGGTGTGTATTAGATGTGGAGGTGCTGGTGTGTATTAGATGTGGAGGTGCTGGTGTGTATTAGATGTGGAGGTGCTGGTGTGTATTAGATGAGGAGGTGCTGGTGTGTATTAGATGAGGAGGTGCTGGTGTGTATTAGATGAGGAGGTGCTGGTGTGTATTAGATGTGGAGGTGCTGGTGTGTATTAGATGTGGAGGTGCTGGTGTGTATTAGCTGAGGAGGTGCTGGTGTGTATTAGATGAGGAGGTGCTGGTGTGTATTAGATGAGGAGGTGCTGGTGTGTATTAGATGAGGAGGTGCTGGTGTGTATTAGATGTGGAGGTGCTGGTGTGTATTAGATGTGGAGGTGCTGGTGTGTATTAGATGTGGAGGTGCTGGTGTGTATTAGATGTGGAGGTGCTGGTGTGTATTAGATGAGGAGGTGCTGGTGTGTATTAGATGAGGAGATGCTGGTGTGTATTAGATGAGGAGGTGCTGGTGTGTATTAGATGTGGAGGTGCTGGTGTGTATTAGATGTGGAGGTGCTGGTGTGTATTAGATGTGGAGGTGCTGGTGTGTATTAGATGTGGAGGTGCTGGTGTGTATTAGATGTGGAGGCGCTGGTGTGTATTAGATGTGGAGGTGCTGGTGTGTATTAGATGAGGAGGTGCTGGTGTGTATTAGATGTGGAGGTGCTGGTGTGTATTAGATGTGGAGGTGCTGGTGTGTATTAGCTGAGGAGGTGCTGGTGTGTATTAGATGAGGAGGTGCTGGTGTGTATTGTAGATGAGGAGGTGCTGGTGTGTATTAGATGAGGAGGTGCTGGTGTGTATTAGATGAGGAGGTGCTGGTGTGTATTAGATGTGGAGGTGCTGGTGTGTATTAGATGTGGATGTGCTGGTGTGTATTAGATGTGGAGGTGCTGGTGTGTATTAGATGTGGAGGTGCTGGTGTGTATTAGATGTGGAGGTGCTGGTGTGTATTAGCTGAGGAGGTGCTGGTGTGTATTAGATGAGGAGGTGCTGGTGTGTATTAGATGTGGAGGTGCTGGTGTGTATTAGCTGAGGAGGTGCTGGTGTGTATTAGATGAGGAGGTGCTGGTGTGTATTGTAGATGAGGAGGTGCTGGTGTGTATTAGATGAGGAGGTGCTGGTGTGTATTAGATGAGGAGGTGCTGGTGTGTATTAGATGAGGAGGTGCTGGTGTGTATTGTAGATGAGGAGGTGCTGGTGTGTATTAGATGTGGAGGTGCTGGTGTGTATTAGATGTGGAGGTGCTGGTGTGTATTAGATGAGGAGGTGCTGGTGTGTATTAGATGTGGAGGTGCTGGTGTGTATTAGATGTGGAGGTGCTGGTGTGTATTAGCTGAGGAGGTGCTGGTGTGTATTAGATGAGGAGGTGCTGGTGTGTATTGTAGATGAGGAGGTGCTGGTGTGTATTAGATGAGGAGGTGCTGGTGTGTATTAGCTGAGGAGGTGCTGGTGTGTATTAGATGAGGAGGTGCTGGTGTGTATTGTAGATGAGGAGGTGCTGGTGTGTATTAGATGAGGAGGTGCTGGTGTGTATTAGATGAGGAGGTGCTGGTGTGTATTAGATGTGGAGGTGCTGGTGTGTATTAGCTGAGGAGGTGCTGGTGTGTATTAGATGAGGAGGTGCTGGTGTGTATTAGATGTGGAGGTGCTGGTGTGTATTAGCTGAGGAGGTGCTGGTGTGTATTAGCTGAGGAGGTGCTGGTGTGTATTAGATGTGGAGGTGCTGGTGTGTATTGTAGATGAGGAGGTGCTGGTGTGTATTAGATGAGGAGGTGCTGGTGTGTATTAGATGAGGAGGTGCTGGTGTGTATTAGATGAGGAGGTGCTGGTGTGTATTGTAGATGAGGAGGTGCTGGTGTGTATTAGATGTGGAGGTGCTGGTGTGTATTAGATGTGGAGGTGCTGGTGTGTATTAGATGAGGAGGTGCTGGTGTGTATTAGATGTGGAGGTGCTGGTGTGTATTAGATGTGGAGGTGCTGGTGTGTATTAGCTGAGGAGGTGCTGGTGTGTATTAGATGAGGAGGTGCTGGTGTGTATTGTAGATGAGGAGGTGCTGGTGTGTATTAGATGAGGAGGTGCTGGTGTGTATTAGCTGAGGAGGTGCTGGTGTGTATTAGATGAGGAGGTGCTGGTGTGTATTGTAGATGAGGAGGTGCTGGTGTGTATTAGATGAGGAGGTGCTGGTGTGTATTAGATGAGGAGGTGCTGGTGTGTATTAGATGAGGAGGTGCTGGTGTGTATTGTAGATGAGGAGGTGCTGGTGTGTATTAGATGTGGAGGTGCTGGTGTGTATTAGATGTGGAGGTGCTGGTGTGTATTAGATGTGGAGGTGCTGGTGTGTATTAGATGTGGAGGTGCTGGTGTGTATTAGATGTGGAGGTGCTGGTGTGTATTAGATGTGGAGGTGCTGGTGTGTATTAGATGTGGAGGTGCTGGTGTGTATTAGATGAGGAGGTGCTGGTGTGTATTAGATGAGGAGGTGCTGGTGTGTATTAGATGTGGAGGTGCTGGTGTGTATTAGCTGAGGAGGTGCTGGTGTGTATTAGATGAGGAGGTGCTGGTGTGTATTGTAGATGAGGAGGTGCTGGTGTGTATTAGATGAGGAGGTGCTGGTGTGTATTAGATGTGGAGGTGCTGGTGTGTATTAGATGAGGAGGTGCTGGTGTGTATTGTAGATGAGGAGGTGCTGGTGTGTATTAGATGTGGAGGTGCTGGTGTGTATTAGATGTGGAGGTGCTGGTGTGTATTAGATGAGGAGGTGCTGGTGTGTATTAGATGTGGAGGTGCTGGTGTGTATTAGATGTGGAGGTGCTGGTGTGTATTAGCTGAGGAGGTGCTGGTGTGTATTAGATGAGGAGGTGCTGGTGTGTATTGTAGATGAGGAGGTGCTGGTGTGTATTAGATGAGGAGGTGCTGGTGTGTATTAGATGAGGAGGTGCTGGTGTGTATTAGATGAGGAGGTGCTGGTGTGTATTGTAGATGAGGAGGTGCTGGTGTGTATTAGATGAGGAGGTGCTGGTGTGTATTAGATGAGGAGGTGCTGGTGTGTATTAGATGTGGAGGTGCTGGTGTGTATTAGCTGAGGAGGTGCTGGTGTGTATTAGATGAGGAGGTGCTGGTGTGTATTAGATGTGGAGGTGCTGGTGTGTATTACATGTAGCTGAGGAGGTGCTGGTGTGTATTAGATGAGGAGGTGCTGGTGTGTATTGTAGATGAGGAGGTGCTGGTGTGTATTAGATGAGGAGGTGCTGGTGTGTATTAGATGAGGAGGTGCTGGTGTGTATTAGATGAGGAGGTGCTGGTGTGTATTGTAGATGAGGAGGTGCTGGTGTGTATTAGATGTGGAGGTGCTGGTGTGTATTAGATGTGGAGGTGCTGGTGTGTATTAGATGAGGAGGTGCTGGTGTGTATTAGATGTGGAGGTGCTGGTGTGTATTAGATGTGGAGGTGCTGGTGTGTATTAGCTGAGGAGGTGCTGGTGTGTATTAGATGAGGAGGTGCTGGTGTGTATTGTAGATGAGGAGGTGCTGGTGTGTATTAGATGAGGAGGTGCTGGTGTGTATTAGCTGAGGAGGTGCTGGTGTGTATTAGATGAGGAGGTGCTGGTGTGTATTGTAGATGAGGAGGTGCTGGTGTGTATTAGATGAGGAGGTGCTGGTGTGTATTAGATGAGGAGGTGCTGGTGTGTATTAGATGAGGAGGTGCTGGTGTGTATTGTAGATGAGGAGGTGCTGGTGTGTATTAGATGTGGAGGTGCTGGTGTGTATTAGATGTGGAGGTGCTGGTGTGTATTAGATGAGGAGGTGCTGGTGTGTATTAGATGTGGAGGTGCTGGTGTGTATTAGATGTGGAGGTGCTGGTGTGTATTAGCTGAGGAGGTGCTGGTGTGTATTAGATGAGGAGGTGCTGGTGTGTATTGTAGATGAGGAGGTGCTGGTGTGTATTAGATGAGGAGGTGCTGGTGTGTATTAGATGAGGAGGTGCTGGTGTGTATTAGATGAGGAGGTGCTGGTGTGTATTAGATGAGGAGGTGCTGGTGTGTATTGTAGATGAGGAGGTGCTGGTGTGTATTAGATGAGGAGGTGCTGGTGTGTATTAGATGAGGAGGTGCTGGTGTGTATTAGATGAGGAGGTGCTGGTGTGTATTGTAGATGAGGAGGTGCTGGTGTGTATTAGATGTGGAGGTGCTGGTGTGTATTAGATGTGGAGGTGCTGGTGTGTATTAGATGAGGAGGTGCTGGTGTGTATTAGATGAGGAGGTGCTGGTGTGTATTAGATGTGGAGGTGCTGGTGTGTATTAGCTGAGGAGGTGCTGGTGTGTATTAGATGAGGAGGTGCTGGTGTTTATTGTAGATGAGGAGGTGCTGGTGTGTATTAGATGAGGAGGTGCTGGTGTGTATTAGATGAGGAGGTGCTGGTGTGTATTAGATGAGGAGGTGCTGGTGTGTATTAGATGAGGAGGTGCTGGTGTGTATTAGATGAGGAGGTGCTGGTGTGTATTAGATGTGGAGGTGCTGGTGTGTATTAGATGTGGAGGTGCTGGTGTGTATTAGATGTGGAGGTGCTGGTGTGTATTAGATGTGGAGGTGCTGGTGTGTATTAGCTGAGGAGGTGCTGGTGTGTATTAGATGAGGAGGTGCTGGTGTGTATTGTAGATGAGGAGGTGCTGGTGTGTATTAGATGAGGAGGTGCTGGTGTGTATTAGATGAGGAGGTGCTGGTGTGTATTAGATGTGGAGGTGCTGGTGTGTATTAGATGTGGAGGTGCTGGTGTGTATTAGATGTGGAGGTGCTGGTGTGTATTAGATGTGGAGGTGCTGGTGTGTATTAGATGAGGAGGTGCTGGTGTGTATTAGATGAGGAGGTGCTGGTGTGTATTAGATGAGGAGGTGCTGGTGTGTATTAGATGTGGAGGTGCTGGTGTGTATTAGATGTGGAGGTGCTGGTGTGTATTAGCTGAGGAGGTGCTGGTGTGTATTAGATGAGGAGGTGCTGGTGTGTATTAGATGAGGAGGTGCTGGTGTGTATTAGATGAGGAGGTGCTGGTGTGTATTAGATGAGGAGGTGCTGGTGTGTATTAGATGTGGAGGTGCTGGTGTGTATTAGATGTGGAGGTGCTGGTGTGTATTAGATGTGGAGGTGCTGGTGTGTATTAGATGTGGAGGTGCTGGTGTGTATTAGATGTGGAGGCGCTGGTGTGTATTAGATGTGGAGGTGCTGGTGTGTATTAGATGAGGAGGTGCTGGTGTGTATTAGATGTGGAGGTGCTGGTGTGTATTAGATGTGGAGGTGCTGGTGTGTATTAGCTGAGGAGGTGCTGGTGTGTATTAGATGAGGAGGTGCTGGTGTGTATTGTAGATGAGGAGGTGCTGGTGTGTATTAGATGAGGAGGTGCTGGTGTGTATTAGATGTGGAGGTGCTGGTGTGTATTAGATGTGGATGTGCTGGTGTGTATTAGATGTGGAGGTGCTGGTGTGTATTAGATGTGGAGGTGCTGGTGTGTATTAGATGTGGAGGTGCTGGTGTGTATTAGCTGAGGAGGTGCTGGTGTGTATTAGATGAGGAGGTGCTGGTGTGTATTAGATGAGGAGGTGCTGGTGTGTATTAGATGAGGAGGTGCTGGTGTGTATTAGATGTGGAGGTGCTGGTGTGTATTAGATGTGGATGTGCTGGTGTGTATTAGATGTGGAGGTGCTGGTGTGTATTAGATGTGGAGGTGCTGGTGTGTATTAGATGTGGAGGTGCTGGTGTGTATTAGCTGAGGAGGTGCTGGTGTGTATTAGATGAGGAGGTGCTGGTGTGTATTAGATGTGGAGGTGCTGGTGTGTATTAGCTGAGGAGGTGCTGGTGTGTATTAGATGAGGAGGTGCTGGTGTGTATTGTAGATGAGGAGGTGCTGGTGTGTATTAGATGAGGAGGTGCTGGTGTGTATTAGATGAGGAGGTGCTGGTGTGTATTAGATGAGGAGGTGCTGGTGTGTATTGTAGATGAGGAGGTGCTGGTGTGTATTAGATGTGGAGGTGCTGGTGTGTATTAGATGTGGAGGTGCTGGTGTGTATTAGATGAGGAGGTGCTGGTGTGTATTAGATGTGGAGGTGCTGGTGTGTATTAGATGTGGAGGTGCTGGTGTGTATTAGCTGAGGAGGTGCTGGTGTGTATTAGATGAGGAGGTGCTGGTGTGTATTGTAGATGAGGAGGTGCTGGTGTGTATTAGATGAGGAGGTGCTGGTGTGTATTAGCTGAGGAGGTGCTGGTGTGTATTAGATGAGGAGGTGCTGGTGTGTATTGTAGATGAGGAGGTGCTGGTGTGTATTAGATGAGGAGGTGCTGGTGTGTATTAGATGAGGAGGTGCTGGTGTGTATTAGATGTGGAGGTGCTGGTGTGTATTAGCTGAGGAGGTGCTGGTGTGTATTAGATGAGGAGGTGCTGGTGTGTATTAGATGTGGAGGTGCTGGTGTGTATTAGCTGAGGAGGTGCTGGTGTGTATTAGATGAGGAGGTGCTGGTGTGTATTGTAGATGAGGAGGTGCTGGTGTGTATTAGATGAGGAGGTGCTGGTGTGTATTAGCTGAGGAGGTGCTGGTGTGTATTAGATGAGGAGGTGCTGGTGTGTATTGTAGATGAGGAGGTGCTGGTGTGTATTAGATGAGGAGGTGCTGGTGTGTATTAGCTGAGGAGGTGCTGGTGTGTATTAGATGAGGAGGTGCTGGTGTGTATTGTAGATGAGGAGGTGCTGGTGTGTATTAGATGAGGAGGTGCTGGTGTGTATTAGATGAGGAGGTGCTGGTGTGTATTAGATGAGGAGGTGCTGGTGTGTATTGTAGATGAGGAGGTGCTGGTGTGTATTAGATGTGGAGGTGCTGGTGTGTATTAGATGTGGAGGTGCTGGTGTGTATTAGATGAGGAGGTGCTGGTGTGTATTAGATGTGGAGGTGCTGGTGTGTATTAGATGTGGAGGTGCTGGTGTGTATTAGCTGAGGAGGTGCTGGTGTGTATTAGATGAGGAGGTGCTGGTGTGTATTGTAGATGAGGAGGTGCTGGTGTGTATTAGATGAGGAGGTGCTGGTGTGTATTAGATGAGGAGGTGCTGGTGTGTATTAGCTGAGGAGGTGCTGGTGTGTATTAGATGAGGAGGTGCTGGTGTGTATTGTAGATGAGGAGGTGCTGGTGTGTATTAGATGAGGAGGTGCTGGTGTGTATTAGATGAGGAGGTGCTGGTGTGTATTAGATGAGGAGGTGCTGGTGTGTATTGTAGATGAGGAGGTGCTGGTGTGTATTAGATGTGGAGGTGCTGGTGTGTATTAGATGTGGAGGTGCTGGTGTGTATTAGATGAGGAGGTGCTGGTGTGTATTAGATGTGGAGGTGCTGGTGTGTATTAGATGTGGAGGTGCTGGTGTGTATTAGCTGAGGAGGTGCTGGTGTGTATTAGATGAGGAGGTGCTGGTGTGTATTAGATGAGGAGGTGCTGGTGTGTATTAGATGAGGAGGTGCTGGTGTGTATTAGATGAGGAGGTGCTGGTGTGTATTAGATGAGGAGGTGCTGGTGTGTATTGTAGATGAGGAGGTGCTGGTGTGTATTAGATGAGGAGGTGCTGGTGTGTATTAGATGAGGAGGTGCTGGTGTGTATTAGATGTGGAGGTGCTGGTGTGTATTAGATGAGGAGGTGCTGGTGTGTATTAGATGTGGAGGTGCTGGTGTGTATTAGATGTGGAGGTGCTGGTGTGTATTAGCTGAGGAGGTGCTGGTGTGTATTAGATGAGGAGGTGCTGGTGTGTATTAGATGTGGAGGTGCTGGTGTGTATTAGATGAGGAGGTGCTGGTGTGTATTAGATGAGGAGGTGCTGGTGTGTATTGTAGATGAGGAGGTGCTGGTGTGTATTAGATGAGGAGGTGCTGGTGTGTATTAGATGAGGAGGTGCTGGTGTGTATTAGATGAGGAGGTGCTGGTGTGTATGTAGATGAGGAGGTGCTGGTGTGTATTAGATGTGGAGGTGCTGGTGTGTATTAGATGTGGAGGTGCTGGTGTGTATTAGATGAGGAGGTGCTGGTGTGTATTAGATGTGGAGGTGCTGGTGTGTATTAGATGTGGAGGTGCTGGTGTGTATTAGCTGAGGAGGTGCTGGTGTGTATTAGATGAGGAGGTGCTGGTGTGTATTGTAGATGAGGAGGTGCTGGTGTGTATTAGATGAGGAGGTGCTGGTGTGTATTAGATGAGGAGGTGCTGGTGTGTATTAGATGTGGAGGTGCTGGTGTGTATTAGATGTGGAGGTGCTGGTGTGTATTAGATGTGGAGGTGCTGGTGTGTATTAGATGAGGAGGTGCTGGTGTGTATTAGATGAGGAGGTGCTGGTGTGTATTAGATGAGGAGGTGCTGGTGTGTATTAGATGTGGAGGTGCTGGTGTGTATTAGATGTGGAGGTGCTGGTGTGTATTAGATGTGGAGGTGCTGGTGTGTATTAGATGTGGAGGTGCTGGTGTGTATTAGATGTGGAGGTGCTGGTGTGTATTAGATGTGGAGGTGCTGGTGTGTATTAGATGAGGAGGTGCTGGTGTGTATTAGATCTGGAGGTGCTGGTGTGTATTAGATGTGGAGGTGCTGGTGTGTATTAGCTGAGGAGGTGCTGGTGTGTATTAGATGAGGAGGTGCTGTGTGTATTGTAGATGAGGAGGTGCTGGTGTGTATTAGATGAGGAGGTGCTGGTGTGTATTAGATGAGGAGGTGCTGGTGTGTATTAGATGTGGAGGTGCTGGTGTGTATTAGATGTGGAGGTGCTGGTGTGTATTAGATGTGGAGGTGCTGGTGTGTATTAGATGTGGAGGTGCTGGTGTGTATTAGATGAGGAGGTGCTGGTGTGTATTAGATGAGGAGGTGCTGGTGTGTATTAGATGAGGAGGTGCTGGTGTGTATTAGATGTGGAGGTGCTGGTGTGTATTAGATGTGGAGGTGCTGGTGTGTATTAGATGTGGAGGTGCTGGTGTGTATTAGATGAGGAGGTGCTGGTGTGTATTAGATGTGGAGGTGCTGGTGTGTATTAGATGTGGAGGTGCTGGTGTGTATTAGCTGAGGAGGTGCTGGTGTGTATTAGATGAGGAGGTGCTGGTGTGTATTGTAGATGAGGAGGTGCTGGTGTGTATTAGATGAGGAGGTGCTGGTGTGTATTAGATGAGGAGGTGCTGGTGTGTATTAGATGTGGAGGTGCTGGTGTGTATTAGATGTGGAGGTGCTGGTGTGTATTAGATGTGGAGGTGCTGGTGTGTATTAGATGTGGAGGTGCTGGTGTGTATTAGATGAGGAGGTGCTGGTGTGTATTAGATGAGGAGGTGCTGGTGTGTATTAGATGAGGAGGTGCTGGTGTGTATTAGATGTGGAGGTGCTGGTGTGTATTAGATGTGGAGGTGCTGGTGTGTATTAGATGTGGAGGTGCTGGTGTGTATTAGATGAGGAGGTGCTGGTGTGTATTAGATGAGGAGGTGCTGGTGTGTATTAGATGTGGAGGTGCTGGTGTGTATTAGATGAGGAGGTGCTGGTGTGTATTAGATGTGTAGGTGCTGGTGTGTATTAGATGAGGAGGTGCTGGTGTGTATTAGATGAGGAGGTGCTGGTGTGTATTAGATGTGGAGGTGCTGGTGTGTATTAGATGTGGAGGTGCTGGTGTGTATTAGATGTGGAGGTGCTGGTGTGTATTAGATGAGGGGGTGCTGGTGTGTATTAGATGTGGAGGTGCTGGTGTGTATTAGATGAGGAGGTGCTGGTGTGTATTAGATGTGGAGGTGCTGGTGTGTATTAGATGTGGAGGTGCTGGTGTGTATTAGATGTGGAGGTGCTGGTGTGTATTAGATGAGGAGGTGCTGGTGTGTATTAGATGAGGAGGTGCTGGTGTGTATTAGATGTGGAGGTGCTGGTGTGTATTAGATGAGGAGGTGCTGGTGTGTATTAGATGTGGAGGTGCTGGTGTGTATTAGATGTGGAGGTGCTGGTGTGTATTAGATGTGGAGGTGCTGGTGTGTATTAGATGAGGAGGTGCTGGTGTGTATTAGATGAGGAGGTGCTGGTGTGTATTAGATGTGGCAGGTGCTGGTGTGTATTAGATGTGGAGGTGCTGGTGTGTATTAGATGAGGAGGTGCTGGTGTGTATTAGATGTGGAGGTGCTGGTGTGTATTAGATGTGGAGGTGCTGGTGTGTATTAGATGAGGAGGTGCTGGTGTGTATTAGATGTGGAGGTGCTGGTGTGTATTAGATGAGGAGGTGCTGGTGTGTATTAGATGTGGAGGTGCTGGTGTGTATTAGATGAGGAGGTGCTGGTGTGTATTAGATGAGGAGGTGTGTATTAGATGTGGAGGTGCTGGTGTGTATTAGATGAGGAGGTGCTGGTGTGTATTAGATGAGGAGGTGCTGGTGTGTATTAGATGAGGAGGTGCTGGTGTGTATTAGATGTGGAGGTGCTGGTGTGTATTAGATGTGGAGGTGCTGGTGTGTATTAGATGTGGAGGTGCTGGTGTGTATTAGATGAGGAGGTGCTGGTGTGTATTAGATGTGGAGGTGCTGGTGTGTATTAGATGTGGAGGTGCTGGTGTGTATTAGCTGAGGAGGTGCTGGTGTGTATTAGATGAGGAGGTGCTGGTGTGTATTAGATGTGGAGGTGCTGGTGTGTATTAGATGTGGAGGTGCTGGTGTGTATTAGATGAGGAGGTGCTGGTGTGTATTAGATGTGGAGGTGCTGGTGTGTATTAGATGAGGAGGTGCTGGTGTGTATTAGATGTGGAGGTGCTGGTGTGTATTAGATGAGGAGGTGCTGGTGTGTATTAGATGAGGAGGTGTGTATTAGATGTGAGGTGCTGGTGTGTATTAGATGAGGAGGTGCTGGTGTGTATTAGATGAGGAGGTGCTGGTGTGTATTAGATGAGGAGGTGCTGGTGTGTATTAGATGTGGAGGTGCTGGTGTGTATTAGATGTGGAGGTGCTGGTGTGTATTAGATGTGGAGGTGCTGGTGTGTATTAGATGAGGAGGTGCTGGTGTGTATTAGATGTGGAGGTGCTGGTGTGTATTAGATGTGGAGGTGCTGGTGTGTATTAGCTGAGGAGGTGCTGGTGTGTATTAGATGAGGAGGTGCTGGTGTGTATTGTAGATGAGGAGGTGCTGGTGTGTATTAGATGAGGAGGTGCTGGTGTGTATTAGATGAGGAGGTGCTGGTGTGTATTAGATGTGGAGGTGCTGGTGTGTATTAGATGTGGAGGTGCTGGTGTGTATTAGCTGAGGAGGTGCTGGTGTGTATTAGATGAGGAGGTGCTGGTGTGTATTGTAGATGAGGAGGTGCTGGTGTGTATTAGATGAGGAGGTGCTGGTGTGTATTAGATGAGGAGGTGCTGGTGTGTATTAGATGTGGAGGTGCTGGTGTGTATTAGATGTGGAGGTGCTGGTGTGTATTAGATGTGGAGGTGCTGGTGTGTATTAGATGTGGAGGTGCTGGTGTGTATTAGATGAGGAGGTGCTGGTGTGTATTAGATGAGGAGGTGCTGGTGTGTATTAGATGAGGAGGTGCTGGTGTGTATTAGATGTGGAGGTGCTGGTGTGTATTAGATGTGGAGGTGCTGGTGTGTATTAGATGTGGAGGTGCTGGTGTGTATTAGATGTGGAGGTGCTGGTGTGTATTAGATGTGGAGGTGCTGGTGTGTATTAGATGTGGAGGTGCTGGTGTGTATTAGATGAGGAGGTGCTGGTGTGTATTAGATGTGGAGGTGCTGGTGTGTATTAGATGTGGAGGTGCTGGTGTGTATTAGATGAGGAGGTGCTGGTGTGTATTAGATGAGGAGGTGCTGGTGTGTATTAGATGTGGAGGTGCTGGTGTGTATTAGATGAGGAGGTGCTGGTGTGTATTAGATGAGGAGGTGCTGGTGTGTATTAGATGAGGAGGTGCTGGTGTGTATTAGATGTGGAGGTGCTGGTGTGTATTAGATGTGGAGGTGCTGGTGTGTATTAGATGTGGAGGTGCTGGTGTGTATTAGATGAGGAGGTGCTGGTGTGTATTAGATGTGGAGGTGCTGGTGTGTATTAGATGAGGAGGTGCTGGTGTGTATTAGATGTGGAGGTGCTGGTGTGTATTAGATGTGGAGGTGCTGGTGTGTATTAGATGTGGAGGTGCTGGTGTGTATTAGATGAGGAGGTGCTGGTGTGTATTAGATGTGGAGGTGCTGGTGTGTATTAGATGTGGAGGTGCTGGTGTGTATTAGATGAGGAGGTGCTGGTGTGTATTAGATGAGGAGGTGCTGGTGTGTATTAGATGAGGAGGTGCTGGTGTGTATTAGATGAGGAGGTGCTGGTGTGTATTAGATGAGGAGGTGCTGGTGTGTATTAGATGAGGAGGTGCTGGTGTGTATTAGATGTGGAGGTGCTGGTGTGTATTAGATGTGGAGGTGCTGGTGTGTATTAGATGTGGAGGTGCTGGTGTGTATTAGATGAGGAGGTGCTGGTGTGTATTAGATGAGGAGGTGCTGGTGTGTATTAGATGTGGAGGTGCTGGTGTGTATTAGATGAGGAGGTGCTGGTGTGTATTAGATGAGGAGGTGCTGGTGTGTATTAGATGAGGAGGTGCTGGTGTGTATTAGATGAGGAGGTGCTGGTGTGTATTAGATGTGGAGGTGCTGGTGTGTATTAGATGAGGAGGTGCTGGTGTGTATTAGATGAGGAGGTGCTGGTGTGTATTAGATGAGGAGGTGCTGGTGTGTATTAGATGAGGAGGTGCTGGTGTGTATTAGATGAGGAGGTGCTGGTGTATGATGAGGAGGTGCTGGTGTGTATTAGATGAGGAGGTGCTGTGTGTATTAGATGTGGAGGTGCTGGTGTGTATTAGATGAGGAGGTGCTGGTGTGTATTAGATGAGGAGGTGCTGGTGTGTATTAGATGTGGAGGTGCTGGTGTGTATTAGATGAGGAGGTGCTGGTGTGTATTAGATGAGGAGGTGCTGGTGTGTATTAGATGAGGAGGTGCTGGTGTGTATTAGATGAGGAGGTGCTGGTGTGTATTAGATGTGGAGGTGCTGGTGTGTATTAGATGAGGAGGTGCTGGTGTGTATTAGATGTGGAGGTGCTGGTGTGTATTAGATGAGGAGGTGCTGGTGTGTATTAGATGTGGAGGTGCTGGTGTGTATTAGATGTGGAGGTGCTGGTGTGTATTAGATGAGGAGGTGCTGGTGTGTATTAGATGTGGAGGTGCTGGTGTGTATTAGAT
>JAQNBH010000002.1:39092775-39098248 GCA_028752905.1 Cladorhizidae sp. MBARI D1340-BT2 | reverse complement strand
ATGTGTATTATTATCACTACTACTATTATTATTATTATCACTACTACTACTACTATTATTATTATTATCACTACTACTACTACTATTATTATTATTATCACTACTACTACTACTATTATTATTATTATTACTATTGTTGTTGTTATTTATTGTGTTGTTATTGTTAGTATTATTATTATTATTATTATTTTCTTTCCTTCTTTATTTTATTATTATTATTATTATTGTTGTTATTGTTATTGTTATTGTTATTGTTATTATTATTACTATTGTTGTTGTTATTTATTGTGTTGTTATTGTTAGTATTATTATATATTTTTCCTTTTCTTTCCTTCTTTATTTTATTATTATTATTATTATTATTATTATTATTATTATTATTATTATTATTAACTAGTACTACTATTTATTATTATTATTATTGTTATTATTATTATTGTTGTTGTTGTTGTTGTTGTTGTTATTATTATTAATATTATTATTATTGTTGATGCTGTTGTTGTTATTATTATTATTTATTATGTTATTATTATCACTACTATTATTATTAGTATTATCACTACTACAATTATTATTATTATCACTACTACTACTACTATTACACTATTGTTGTTATTTATTGTTGTTATTGTTGTTATTGTTAATATTATTATTATTATTTTCTTTCTTCCTTCTTTATTTTATTATTATTATTATTATTATTATTATTATTATTATTATTAACTAGTACTACTATATTATTATTGAATTGTACACACGTGCAGGAGTAAGGGTGTGGGTCATGTTGTGGCCCACACACGTGCAGGAGTGAGGGTGTGGGTCATGTTGTACACACGTGCAGGAGTAAGTGTGTGGGTCATGTTGTGGCCCACACACGTGCAGGAGTAAGGGTGAGGGTCATGTTGTGGCTCACACACGTGAGGGTGTGGGTCATGTTGTGGCCCACACATGTGCAGGAGTAAGGGTGGGGGTCATGTTGTGGTCCTCACATGTGCAGGAGTGAGGGTGTGGGTCATGTTGTGGCCCACACACGTGCAGGAGTAAGGGTGTGGGTCATGTTGTGGCCCTCACATGTGCAGGAGTGAGGGTGTGGGTCATGTTGTGGCCCACACACGTGCAGGAGTAAGGGTGTGGGTCATGTTGTGGCCCACACACGTGCAGGAGTAAGGGTGTGGGTCATGTTGTGGCCCTTACATGTGCAGGAGTGAGGGTGTGGGTCATGTTGTGGCCCACACACGTGCAGGAGTGAGGGTGTGGGTCATGTGGCCCACACAAGGACAGATCAAACCGAAACAAAATTACACCAGCAGAGCAAATCCAATTGATGATCCTTTACCACAATATAACTGGTAAAGGGTCATCTAGTCTATATGGGTATAGTTTCTTAACCCCTCCCCCTCCTCCTACTTGTTATGTTGTCTTTTCTGGTCAAATGGTGGAGAAACAAGTGTGAGCTTCATGGTCTCCAGAGACTCTCTAACTTGTTATACGTGTCCTACTGCCATGCCACAGGAGAAGTCCACACACCAGACAGCAGAACTTTGCTTGACTCATTTGGTTCTGCTTGAACACAACTCATGCAGTCTTCACCCAACTCTTATTAAGGCACGTCAGCTAGTACCTGATGCACAGCCTTACCACACATCTGCTGTGATTGTGAGGGATCAGTGCACACAAGTCGGGCAGTGGAAGGAAAGTTGAGACGATCTTGGAGATGAACTCCTGAGGTTTACACTGTGAATGGTTTCTAGGGCTGCAGGTTGATTACTTTAGCAAAGGATTAAGGCACCCTTGGAATCTCTATGGAGTAATATCTGCCGAGACTATCATTCATGCAGCTAGCTGCCTATTCTAGTGAGATTACGGGCTTGGGATGGGGGGGGGGGGGGGGGGGGGGGTTAATCTGCTATTTTAATATGGAGAGGAGTCAAGTACTAGATTACTCCATAAAACACACACACACACACATAGCTATACAGGTAATGAACAGGGGTAGTGATACATCCTCATTAATTATTAACTCTTAGAACGCCGGTGGCGTCTATACACGCCAATTGAAATCTACTCTCACACGCCTGTGGCATATATACACGCTCCTAAATATGTAAATTTTTATTAGCGTTTGTTGCGTAGCTGCTTATTCTTACAGCTGCACTTTGTATTTTATCTGAGAGATCTGTTCTTGTTCTTTTGAGAAAGTATACCGATAGCTAGCTGGCTGTTGTGTGTTTTTTAAAGATATTTTTGAAGTAGGCAAGTACATTGAAGTGCGTTATAATTGATTTACATTAGCGTTTATTGGTTTATTGCGCAGCTGCTTATTCTTACAGCTGCACTTCTTAGTTGATCTGAGAGATCTGTTATTCTTCTTTTGACATAGGATACAGACAGCTAGTTGGCTGTTGTGTTTTGCTTTTAGATATTCTTTGAAGTAGGCAAGTACACTGAAGTGAGTTACAAATGATGAGATTATTAGATGCTGAAGATTATTAGATGCTGAAGACAGTGATGAGAGATTTTGATGGATATGATGAAGAAGGTTATAGTGGTAGTGATGATGATGCTATTGGTGCTGTGGATGGTGGTCTTGATAGTGGTGGTGTTGGTGGAGGGTGGTGTTGGTTGTGTTAGGGTTTGTAGTGCCGCTAGCAGTATCTCTTCCAGTTCCAGCAGTGCAACTATCAGCCAGACCTCTTCCAGCTCCAGCAGTCTAATCAGACTATATCTTCATCACTATAATGATATCCACAAAGTATACAATGAAGGTTAGTTCATGAGCTAAACTATGATCTGGCAGTTTCCTAGCTCCTGCTGGTATTTAGCGGTGCTAGAGCACTAAATATCAGTAGGAGATAAGAAAATGCCAGCGTTTAGTGTTTCTCTACGTAAAACAGACCAGAGGAGCTAACATACAGCCAGCTCTTAGTGTATCTAGCTTAGCGTATTTAGCTTAGCGTAGCTATCTACACTACACAGCAGCTGTAGCTAGGAACCCTTTGTTTATCTCAGAGATAGCGCTAATATTCCATAGCTAGCTAGCTAGATGCCAGAAGCCTATAGACAAGCTTGTGTTTCTATCTCTGTACAACAGTTCTAAATACTAGGAGCTAACATATGGCCAGCGCTTATTGTGTCTAGCTTAGCTATCTACACTACACAGCATCTGTAACTAGGAACCTTTAGTTCATCCCAGAGATAGCGCTAATACTCCATAGCTATCTAGCTATATAGTTGGCAGAAGCCTATAGTATAATTAGCGTGTCTAGCTTAGCATAGCTATCTACACTACACAGTATCTGTAACTAGGAACCTTTAGTTCATCCCAGAGATAGCTAATTCTCCATAGCTACCTAGCTAGTTAGCAGAAGCCTATACACAAGCTAAACTGACCAAATAACTCATATCAAAGTAGTCAACTTACTTTGGAGAAGCTTTACTTCTTTAAGGCTATTTACCTTCCGGTTCTGTAAATGGTAATGATCGACTTGCATCCGGCCTAGATCTGGTGATAAATCAGCTGACTGACAAAAAAAGGCGTTGATTAAAAATCGGTGGTTTTTTGGTTAATTAAAAAACCAGGTTATTGGGTTGGAAACAGCAGCCTCTGGCGTCTGGGTATAATTTAACAATAACAGCTAAAGCGGTGGTCTAAGAGTTAAGGTCATGCATTGACAGTGTGTCCACACTGACCTCACCACAGCTAGGAGACACTTGCCTGTGCAGTCATGCACTAGTCACATGCACACCTGTCTCTTTGATACCACACTAGCTAGTCTTCACCTCCAGCCACGCCTCCTCTTCTCCTCCAGCCACGCCTCCTCCTCTTCTTCTCCAGCCACGCCTCCTCCTCTCCTCCAGCCACGCCTCCTCTTCTTCTCCAGCCCCGCCTCCTCCTCTTCTCCTCCAGCCCCGCCTCCTCCTCTTCTCCTCCAGCCCCGCCTCCTCTTCTCCTCCAGCCCCGCCTCCAACATCATCCTCTTTCATTCATTGTCCTGCATCAAACTTATTGCTCCTTCACATGTCGTCATATGGTGGCCATGCTGTGGCATGATTAGAACATGGTTAATTAGAACCAGCCATTGCACACACTTAATGCAACGACTGCTAATTAGAACCAGCCATTGCAGCACTTAATGCAACAACTGCTAATTAGAACAAGCCATTGCACACACTTAATGCAACGACTGCTAATTAGAACCAGCCATTGCAGCACTTAATGCAACGGCTGATAATTAGAACAAGCCATTGCACACACTTAATGCAATGACTGCTAATTAGAACAAGCCATTGCAGCACTTAATGCAATGGCTGATAATTAGAACAAGCCATTGCAGCACTTAATGCAACGACTGCTAATTAGAACAAGCCATTGCACACACTTAATGCAACGACTCTTAATTAGAACAAGCCATTGCAGCACTTAATGCAACGACTGCTAATTAGAACCAGCCATTGCAGCACTTAATGCAACGGCTGATAATTAGAACAAGCCATTGCACACACTTAATGCAATGACTGCTAATTAGAACAAGCCATTGCAGCACTTAATGCAATGGCTGATAATTAGAACAAGCCATTGCAGCACTTAATGCAACGACTGCTAATTAGAACAAGCCATTGCACACACTTAATGCAACGACTGCTAATTAGAACAAGCCATTGCAGCACTTAATGCAACGACTGCTAATTAGAACAAGCCATTGCAGCACTTAATGCAACGACTGCTAATTAGAACCAGCCATTGCAGCACTTAATGCAACGACTGCTAATTAGAACAAGCCATTGCACACACTTAATGCAACGACTGCTAATTAGAACAAGCCATTGCAGCACTTAATGCAACGACTGCTAATTAGAACAAGCCATTGCAGCACTTAATGCAATGGCTGATAATTAGAACCAGCCATTGCAGCACTTAATGCAACGACTGCTAATTAGAACAAGCCATTGCAGCACTTAATGCAACGACTGCTAATTAGAACCAGCCATTGCAGCACTTAATGCAATGGCTGATAATTAAAACCAGCCATTGCAGCACTTAAGGGGGGACTATGCATCAAAACCACAAAATAGTTGTACCTATTTCTAATTGTCATCACTTTTTTTCTCTTTCGTCTACACAAGTATTTATCGTACCAAAGTCTTTATTATTCTGTGTTTGTTTTTATAAAGTGTTAAATATCTCTATATACAAATTTTCTCAGAAGATACATGCAGAAACATCGAGGTGACTCCAAGATATTTGTGGCAGACCTAGCTGCCTAACGATTTGAAGTCATTTACTCATAATTGGTGTGTGGCTTGCTAAGGAGTGTCTCAGTGATATCCATGGACCAAAGTTACCATATGTTGTCATGTTGATTAGTTACACACTACAGAGTCGGAAAAACTTATCAAAACAAGAGGCCACCTCTTCTAACCACCATCTCTTGGCAATCCTTGCAGTAAACAAAAATCTGATACATGGATATCA